>QANZ01050747.1:59814-123542 GCA_003254925.1 Chamaecrista fasciculata | reverse complement strand
TAATTGCACCATGACTCTCGTCCCAGCATCTAGTGCGTGCATCTCCATGCACCGAGGTCATGCTGGTCTTGGTTCAATTCAAGTTCCCACTCGAATGAGCGACCAGGGACTGTTTAGATTAACTATCTCATAATTAATCATGGACTGTTATCATAGTAAACATGCTAATAATATGATAACCATTAATTTATCTCCATAAATTAATTGATATGTTCCCAACATATCTAAAGGATGATTGACCCTAGGGCACAATCTCCATCATGGTCCACATCTCAAAACAACCGAGCAGCTCCAAAATCGAGCGAATAATTGTGCTAATATCTACCCCCAGAGGCCGAGAATCCGTCACAGCGGAAACAAGTAACGTTGAGTCACACTCAATCTCCAACTTGGTGATTCCAAGCTCCCGCGCGCATGAGAGACCTTCCAAAAGGCCACACGACTCCGCCCTAATAACAGAGCAATCGCCCAAATATTTTTAGAAGCCCAAAATCCAGCCACCTGTCGAATTCCTCAACAAACCGCCACAACCAGAGCGACCTTTGCCAGCATCGCACGAGCCGTCGGAATTGAGTTTCACCCATCCCTCCTTCGGACATTCCCAGGTAACACTAGTCCAAGTTTTTTTAATTTGCTTTTCCCCTGAAAAAAAAAGATCATAACTATCATTATACTGCCTGATTATAGTAACAGTACTTACAAAGGGGTCTCTAGGTATGTTGACATTGGAATTGAAGAGAGCGTCATTCCTCCATCTCCAAATGTTCCAGGTATTTAAAGCCCACATCTGATTCCAAACAATATGCAAATTACTAGAAAAAGTGTTATTTAAATTAGCATAAATCCAGTTAATTAAATTATAATTATAAAACGCAATGAATTGACTGGGTTGCAAAAACTTATTCCATAGGCCAGTAGCAAAATTGCAATCCCTCAGCACATGAAGAGTGGTTTCCACCTGGTCAGGGCATCTATGACACCTATCCGAGGCACCAAACCAGCGCCTACATCTTTCTCTGGTAAGGAGTCTGTCATGAGCAAGCCTCCAGATAAAAATTCTAACTCTCTCAGGCACATTTAATTTCCATATCATTTTGAAAAGTCTGTTAGAGGGGACAGTCCTGACCAACATGTTGTAAGTAGACTTAACCGAAAACTCTCCATTTCCCGAAGGAAGCCATCTAATATGATCATTCCCCAAATTGTCCTTAAGCACAACTTCAGAATAGAACCTTTGTATCCCACCTCCTAACACAAGCCGGAGAAAATTCAAATCCCACCTGCCATCAGTAGCCAGGTCCGCCACTTTTTGTTTCAAAATCCCAATAGGAATAGACATATTAAGCTCCTCAATAATACTCTTATTACCTTTTCCCAAAATATCAGTCCAGAAATTAGTACTTTGGCCATTTCCTATACTCCAAAATTGCTCATTATTTAACTTCCTCCAAACTTTACCAAGCTCTTTCCAAAGAAAGGAGTCACTATCCTTAACCACAATAAATCTGAACAAGTCCTCCCCTCTACCATACTTGCAAGTGAGCACTTTACTACAAATATTCTCAGGTTCACTCCTCACCTTCCACCCAATCTTCATAAGGAAAGCATCATTCATATACTGAAGCCTTTTAACTCCAAGGCCCCCATGCTCCTTATTCCTACAAATAGTCTCCCAACTAATGGTATGTAACTTCCTCTTATTCTCATCATGGCCCCAAATAAAATTCCTTTGAAGTTTCTCTATCTCATTACAAACACATAAAGGAATTCTAGTGGACTGCATGGCGTAGTAAGGTATGGAGGAGATGACGGATTTGGCCAAAGTAGCCCTACCTGCCATAGATAAGGAATTAGCTTTCCAACCCGCAAGTTTACTTTTGACCCTATCAACAAGTCTCTGAAAGTCCCTTCTAGTTTGTCTTCCATGCAACAAAGGCATCCCCAAATAGTTACCCAAATTATCGGTACAAGAAAAGTTAGTGATGTTCAAAATTTGATCTCTTATATCATGACTGGTATTCTTTCAAAAATAAATCCTAGTTTTGTCAGCACTAACTTTTTGTCCTGATGCATTGCAGAAATTATTCAAGTACCCAAATAAAATAATGTCATCTGCAAAGAAAAGATGGGAGATACAAGGGCCAGATCTACCCGCCCTAAGAGATCTCCAACTCCCATTCTCTAACCTATCCTCAATTACATGGGACAATTTTTCCATGCAAAGCACAAAGAGATACGGAGATAGAGGGTCTCCTTGCCTCAAACCCCTAAAAGGTCTAAAGGTATTAGTCTTCTCCCCATTCCACAATATATTAATAGTAGTAGAGGTAACACAATTCATAATGAGATTAAGAAAATTAGGGGGGATATTCAATTCAGTGAGAACACTTCTAAGAAACTCCCAACTAACTCTATCGTAAGCCTTTTCAAGATCAATTTTTATGGCCATAAATGATTTTTTACCTCTAGACTTCCTCATAGAATGGAGCATCTCTTGAGCAATAATAATGTTGTCTTGTATGCTTCTACCAGGAACAAAGCTAGCTTGCAATGGGGAGATCCACTCAGGTAAGAAATCTTTTAATCTGTTGACAATAATTTTAGTAATGCACTTATAGATCACATTGCATAAAGAGATAGGCCGAAAATAATTAATGAATTCAGGATGGTCAATTTTAGGGATGAGCACAACAAGAGTATTATTGATGTCTTCTATGCTAAATTCCCCTTTAAAAGCTTGACTGACAACCTCCATCATACTATCTTTGACAGCAGCCCAATTTTTTTGAAAAAAGATAACCGGAAATCCATCTTCACCCGGAGCTCTAGTGCCATCCATAGAAAATAATGCTTTTCTTAACTCGGCCAGCGAAGGAGAGCTGTCCAGATTACTAAGGCGCTGACAATCAATCGCTGCAAAATTTTTATTGGTGACTATGGAACTCTGGAAGCCCATATCTTGAGAGAAGAGATTTTTAAAAAAAATCCGTTGCCATGCCCCGGATAACTCTCTCGTCTTCAACCCAGGTACCATCACTCCCTTTAAGCATATTTATCCTATTGCGTCTTCTTCTAATGATGGTTTTCGTATGGAAATACTTGGTATTTCTATCCCCTTTAAGCAACCAGTTCCATCCATTATCTGCCGTTAAAGATGATCTGACATATTGAGTTGGATGATGACGTAGCAAATATCAGTGAAATTTTGGAACGGATGGAAATCAGTTTGGGACCAACGGTGAGACGTTTTCAAAAGTTATGGGACCAAAATTGCAACAAAAAAAGTTATGGGACCAAATTGAAACCTTTGCCAAAGTTATGGGACCAAAAGTGCACTTTAGCCTTATATTTATTAGTTTGGGTAATTAAGCATTACTCACGGCATCCATCATTGATAATAATGACTACTCTCTTCGTTGCTTGTAGGCATTTCAAAGGGTAAAATAGTTGGCCCAAAAGTTTAAGGTTGCTTCATACTTAAAGCCATGACTCAGACTCTTTATATTTGATTAAGGATAGACAAATCTCTACAATTTAATTATATCCCTTAGGTTAAATATATTTTATTTATTAGGGAAATTTTATAAAAAATCTATGAAGCATGGACACTGACACGGACACACCGACATTGTTAGCAGCTCTATTATGCTTAATTTCAGACCAAATTGTTCCATTCTATCAGTCACTAAATCCACTTTATCGCCTTTTTAATTATAGTTTTGTTGGTTGCCTCTTCTTTCTCTAATTTTGCCTAATTTCAAGTCCTATGGGCATAGGACTAATTCCCCTTTTCATTTGCCTATTTCAGTCCTATGGGCATAGGACTAATTCCCTTTTCACTGCAGTAACTTTTTAATCTGATTTTTCTTTTCTTTTAGGGACCAATCTGTTGCTGCCACCTCAGCCTTCTATTTGGAGGAATTCTCAGACTCATTTAGTGTTGGTCATGTGCCAACCATGTGCCAAGGGTTTTATTTTGGAAAGGGGAAGCATATTTAAGGAGAAGATGAATTGAGAAAGAGGAGGAGAAGGCATTATTGGAGGCAGAGACGCATTTTCTGGGAAGCTGAAGCAGGGAGCTCATTTTGAAGGACCCAATCCACCATTTGTTCACTCTTTGCTCAGATTTGCTAGCTTTTCTTCTCTCCCTAGCTTTAATTTTGTTCTTGTAATGAATCTTAGAGGCTAGACCTCTAATCTAGCTTGGTTGTATAGAGATTTGGAGAATATCATGTTTTGAGACTATACTTTGATCTTAATGCAATCTTATTTTCTTTTGAGTTTTGATTCTCTCTCTGATTTAATTTTATGATTGTCTTGGATGGATGATATTAGAGGGCCCCTAATTGTATTTCATTCATGATTGATCTTGTCATCTAGGCTCAAATCTTTGTTTGATGTTTAGAGAAGTGACACATGCTTTGTTAGTAGAATAGCTTCATTTCTATTTTCAAAAGTATGAGAAGGAATCGCTAGTTTAGCTACCACCACTGAGACCTAGTTAAATTAGGCTTAGTTTATCTCTTGCTTTAATTATTCTTAAACTTGAGAGTCTGTTACTTAAGAGTTTGAGATAAATGAAGGTAGGTCGGTTCCAACTTCTGGTTTTTGTGAGATATTGATGGAATCTGATTTTCTATCAAGCTAAGCAAACTCAAGGTTATAAGATGTTTTGTCAATGATTAACATGAGAAACTCCACTTCAATATGCAACCCAGCTAGATGTTTTTATTGTTGAATTTTCTTAACCCGTTTTCTCACTTACTTTGTTATCGAATCCTCAATCCAATTTGCTTCTCTTTACTTTAGTTTTTCACCATTTAGAGTCTTAATTCACAACCCATTCCATTCTAAGTTTCGTTGTTATTTTCAAACTTGAATCCTAGTCATTCTTCCCCGTTGGAATCGACCCTACTCACCGCTATATGCAAAATTAAGGAATTCAAGTAGTAGGATTAATTTGTTGGTTTCGACCACTAACAGACATATCAAATTCTTAAACTTACATGACACGACACATATATATTTATATATATAAATAATTAAAAATTCATAAATTTTGATGAAAAATTTAAAATTATAATCTCGATTAATAATATATGTCTTATGTGTCATTACTTTTAATTGTTTGACATGTTAAAGTCACAAAAAATTGATTTTATATTTTGAAATTTATAAATATGTGTCGTAATATTTGAGTACCTCAAATGTGTCGTAATATCTACGAATCTTTAATATATTTGGACTAATATCTTTGAGTACTTCAAAAATAGGGTATCTATTGTCACCAATTCGGATGCTCTATAGTATAAGTACTATAAGTGTAGTGCTGAAAGAGAAAGGAAAATATAGAGAGAGAAAGTGGGTCTCACTAATATTTTCTCTATCTACCCTATTCATTTCTCTCTCAGCACTACACCCCTAAAATTCTATAAAAAAATCCACGTTGTTGCCACCCCAAGTTACCAATTATCTTAATGTGCAAATTGGGTAAAATTGTGGGCAATTACTTGGCAATGGAAACAATTGAGGAAGCTCGGAAAGTGCAAAACAGTCAGTATATTTGGGACCTAGCTTTCAATTTTTGAGATTCTTTTAACAAATATATTTATTTAAATTGAAGTAAAATTGAAAAAGAAGTTGAAAATACCAATATTGAAAACAAATATAATATTTAATTCTTAAAATAGAATAACATTTATTAATAAATATCTTATACGGAATAATAAAACAAAAAACTCATTAATATGATGATGTGGCGGTGAGGGGAAGCCACCAGAAAATAAGGAAAAAGGAATAAAACCAAACCCAATGCCGCCTTTCGGTTCTCACTCTCAAACAGCCAGCAGACAACTCTGCAAAGTCGGTGAGTCAATTCCCTTTTGTTTAACTGGTCAAAAAAAAAATCCCTTTTGTTTAAATTAAATATTAACATAAAATTTAAATTAATGTTATAGAAATTAAATTTTATAATTTTACCTTTTAATAATTAAAATAAGATATTTGCAACTTTTTGCAAAGATATGGGACCAAAAGTGCAACAAAAAAAAGTTATGGGACCAAATTGAGACCTTAGCAAAAGTTATGGGACCAAAAGTGCACTTTGACCTATATACTTTTATAATTTCTCAAATTGGTTCCAAACTTATTTTTGAGATGTGATTTAATTTCATTTATTAATGGTTTCAATTGGACGACGGAGAAAGAACTCTTTAAAAGTTAACACATATAGTTCCGAAAGAAATATGACCAACCTCATTCGTTTGATCATGAAATGAGTGACCCACTTTCGAAATCCGATTGGAATTCGTTGTTGACAACCTCAATTGAATATAGAAAATACTAATTAATAATAACTCATAACTCTAGATTTGTTACATTCGAACTTGAAATGCAAGAGCTATGACTACTTTGGGACCAATTTGAGAAATTTTAGAAACATATAAGACCAATATAAAACAAATAAAATATTTAGGACTAATTAGAAATCTACCTTATATATTTGGGACCAATTTGAGATTTTGAGTTATTTTTTCTGAACGTTTAGCCGCGTATTGATATTTTAATTGGATGAATTTTGTGTTATGCGTGTGTGTCCCTTTCATACTTATCCAGTCAGTCTCCACTGGCACTCACATAGTCACACACAGCAAAACTACTTACTAGCAACAAAACAGCGTTGAAATTATAAAAGTAAACAAATAATTTCCGTTTTCATCAATTTCATCCATATGCTTACCTGTATCCCACACGCTCCTTCTTTTCTTCCCTCTTTCTCATTACATCTTCCCCCATCCTATTTGTATATATATATATATATATCACATCATTCTTCTTCATTTTCATCCATATTACATCTTCCATTATTCTCATCCACCATCATATTCAACAAATTAACACCAATATTATTATTATTATTATTATTATTATTATTCATCATGTCTAAATCCTTCATCTTCTTCTTCTTCTTCTTCCTCTTGGTTATTGTTTCCTCTGCTTCTTCTGCCTGCGATCGCTGCCTCCATCAATCCAAGGCTTCCTTCTTTTCCAAAGCTTCTGCTCTTTCATGTAAGTAACTATATATATATCTCTTTCATAAATTATATCTTTCAATTTCAATTTCAATTTGATTCCTCAAATTAATGAATTAATTAATTAATTGATGATGATGCAGCTGGGGCATGTGGCTATGGTTCATTGGCTTTGGAATTGAGTGGTGGACACCTTGCTGCTGCTGTTCCTTCTCTCTACAAAGAAGGAGCCGCCTGTGGTGCCTGCTTTCAGGTCTTTCTCTCTCTGTTTTCATTATTTGTGGCTCAAATAGTCATTTTGATTCTCAAGTTATGGGATAAGTTTTATTTTTATCCTAAAATCATTTTTTCTTTATATCAAACTTTTACATACATTTGTGTTCCTTCCCAGTCCCAAAATGTGAGTTAATTTAATTTCTGCTGTTATTTCTAACTTGAACTCCTAAGACAGATAAACTATTCGATCTTTATTTGTCAACTCACTTATTATCACACTTATGGTTAGGACCAAACCAGAAGAACTGTGAAAGTTTGAGGAACCACTATTTGTGTGATTAATTCTTATGGGTATTTGTGGATGATGATTAATTGTGATTAATTATGGATGATTTTTATGTGTGTAGATAAGATGCAAGAACCCAAGTTTGTGCAGCAAACAAGGAACGAGAGTGGTTGTAACTGATCTCAACAGCCACAATAATCAAACTGATTTTGTTGTTAGCAGCAGAGCCTTCTCCGCCATGGCGCTCAAAGGCAAGGCTACACAGATTCTAAAGCTTGGGATTATGGACATTGAATATAAGAGGTACTATACATACATCACTATCATTATCATTTATCCTTTTCTTCATTTTCACTCCTCAACTACTTTCACATAATGCTTCTTGTTCTTTTTCAATGGTATTAGTTAGATCAAGAAAAAAAAAAACATATCTTTAATTAAGGTTACATTATTATTTCAGTTAAACCTTAGTTTATTGATCACTCACTTTATTGGTGAAGTAGTTCATTATTTTTTATAATTTAAAATATAATAAATAACTCTTAATCATTGAGAGCGTGCTTGGTACGACGGTGGATCACATTAATTACAGCAACGGTCCAAAACGTGTAGTAACATAAAATAATGGATTAGATCAGACACGTCATCAAGGTATTTGGTAATTAATTTTCAATGTGATATTTATTTATTATTATTATTTATTTTGCAGAGTGGCATGTGAGTACAAGAAGAAGAACTTGGCTGTGCGAGTGGAGGAATCAAGCAAGAAACCAAACTACTTAGCCATCCAATTTCTGTATCAAGGTGGACAAACAGAGATTGTAGGCGTCGACATAGCTAAGGTATGTATATAACTATATATATAAATATACACTTCACATACACAACAATTGAATATTGATTATATATACAAGGGAAAGTTACAGAAAAGTTCATTGTGATTTGACTCATTTACAAGTCTTTTATTGTTCAAAAGTTTTTAAACAAGTTTCATGTGATTTGTGTTCTTGGGGGTTTAAAAATTATTAGCAAAATGAAGTAAAAATCTCATTTTAGTCCCTAATATATGTTTTATGTTTCGTTTTGGTCCTTAATTATTTTTTATTCAATTTTGTTCTCTAATGTTTTTTAGAAATGTCACTTTTAGTCTTTCGACATTATTCTATCCGAACTTGGATTCCACTTTTCTCAAAATGTGCTTCAATCTATTTAAAAAAAACAAAAAATTCAACCTTCAAACCTTTTTTAAAATCTCTACCAAATAGTCAACTTTTCTCTTAATGTTTAAAGGGCTAATGATCCTCAGGGGCCGAAAAACTCAAATTTTGAACTCCAACCCCAATGTTTTCTAAAGCATTAAGGATCGAAATAGAACAAAAAAGTATTAGGGACCCAAATGAAACATAAGACAAATATTAGGGACTAAAATAAAATTTTTACCTCTTTCAATTGTTAATTTTTTACGACCGGAGGGTGGTGATAATTGTAAATTGATTTAATGATGGTTGAATTTGTGGGTAATTAGTTAATGAATTGATTGATTGATTGATTGATTAAACAGGTAGGGGCTTCAGCAAACTGGGGCTACATGAGCAAGAAGAACAATGGAGCAATATGGGAGACAAATAAAGTACCTGAGGGTGCATTGCAATTTAGGATGGTGGTAACTGCAGGATTTGATGGAAAATATTATTGGGCAAAAAATGTTTTACCTGCTGATTGGAAGATTGGTGCTGTTTATGATTCTGGACTTCAAATCACTGATGTTGCTTATGAGGGATGTTCTTCTTCATGTGATGATCAAGACACATGGTCATGAATCATGAATCATGACTCACAATAATACACACATACATACATATCTTTACTTACCTTAATTAGTGTATATGTTGAGGTGTATGGTCATTATAGATTTGTAGTTTGTAGTCTCATCCATTCTTTAAGGGGTTGTTTTAACATTATTATTATTCTTTCCAATAATATTCATTCTTGTCATTCTTATCTTCAGTTATTTTTGGTTGAACACTTCATTGTCTTTTTTTCATGGGTCAAACTTTCAATTTAATGTACAAAATCATACATACAGAAGATTCAACAAGGTTTAACACAAACCGACAAATAAAATAGGCCAATTTTTCAAAAAATACAATGATAATTACTAGATAAAGATGAGAAGATAAAAGATTTAAATCCCAAAAATAACTAAACAAAGGAGAGACAATGCATAACATAAGCTTTGAGTCTTATCTCTTGAAGATATATCTTGATAGTCATGAATGGGAAATAAATCTTTAACAAAAACTAAAACACTTACTTCTAATAAAAGAAATACGTCGAGAGAAAAGAAAAAATAATCTCATTAAAAGAGGAAAAATCTCTCACTTTTCTAGAAGAAGAGAAGAGAGAGACAAAAATAAGATATTATTTAAAAAGAATAGAAGAGAGATATAGAAGGATATAGTTGGGCCTGAACACTTAATTGGCCCAATTAGAACACTAAATGATTGGGCTTTTGTTTTGACCAAAAAGCATAGACTTGTACAGTTGGGCCCGTATCCATTGTTCAAATTGTGATTTGCATTTCAACGATTCATCTTAGTCATAACACATTAGACTGGATCTCAAGATTTGTATGCTTGGGCTTAGTCCAACTAAAGATACTTGTATCTAGTATAAATAGTTTTCATTGATTATAAATTAAAAGTATATAAAATATAAACTTAGTTTTAATTGAATTTAATTTACTTCTAATAAATATTTTAAATTTAAATTTTTATTAATGTAAAAGTTATATGAAAATTTATAATTACCTTTTATATAAATATACACAGATTAAAACTTAAAAAATAGTTTAAATTAGTTTTATGCATTTTTATTTGAAAAATAAATAAATTTAATCTTGATAGAACTAATTTCACTCAATTAAAATCAAATCAACTCCCATATGTACACCAGGCCCAATCCAATAATGCACACCCCTAATAAATATAATTTGATATACTAAGACTTTTTTCTTTGGAAATACTATCTTAATAACTATCTCGTATGTGAAAAAATTTGATCAAATTCTACTAGCAATCCATTAACTATTTGATAACAATTCTTTGACCACTTTAGTAATCACTTGATCACATGTAAGAAAATATTCACAAAGTAAGTTCATACAAATATATTTAGGGCAAATATCAAACTTTACTAACTTTACTAAAAATAGATAAAATAGAAAGACAATTTTCATTAGGGAAGTTTCTCCCTTTCTTTAGGAAAGGATCTTTTCTTTTCTTTTGAAGATATATTTGTCTTTCTTATCTATTCTTAATATTCATTTTAGAAGAGAATTGTTAAGAAGATTTTCTCTCAGAGAGAGAAGGAGGTGTGTTGCCTCTCTTGAATCTTCACATTTTCTTTTTGTAAAATATCATATGATGTAGATCAGAGTTTGTATATCTTTCTTCTAGTATAGGAGAAATGGATTTAGATCTTTTTTTCTTGGGTGTGTTGCCTAAGTCTTTTATTACTCTCCTATGTAATATGTCCTAGGAGTTTCTTGGTTGGATTTCATTGTTCTATGTATGCCTTGATGTATCTCCTTTGTAGCCATGGCTTGATGCCATGTTCATATGAATGAAATTTCATCTCCTGGACCAAAAAAAAGAGGCAAAAATGTCTTAATAGTTTGGGCTAGAGTTTTAAGGATTATCTATTCTTAAGTCAACAAAGGTTGGCCCAGTTGATAAGGAGTCGACTAATTACCCACAAGGTCATGAGTTTGATTTTCGCTGCCTATGTAAGGGCTTTGTTGGTAGGCGATCTATAAGTACCTCTAAAAGCATTTATAGAGCATGGAGGCATGCCCTTGGTGAGCCTTTGGGGTCTAATTCACCTAGAGCCGTCAAAACAGGTTCCAACCCGCGGGTTGGACCTGTTTTACCCACACAAATGGTGAGTCGGGTTGCAGTAATCTTGGCTCACCAGCAATTTTAACCCGCGTGAGCTGGCTCACCTGGCCCGGGGGCTATGGTGAGCTAACCCGGTGAGTTGGTGGGTTAGCTCACTAACCCACCATATAAAAAAATTATAAAATTTTAAAATAAACATAATAAATTTACTAACTCACCCTCACTCAATTTTACATTTCACCCCCATTTTTTATACTTTTTAATTATAAAATTCAATTCATTATTAGTTTATTACTTATTAGTAATTTAGCATCACATTCTAAAATCTGATGGTATATATATGTTGTTTTATAATGTATTATGTACAAAAAAAAATGACAGGTTGAAAAATAAACTATACTTTAAAGTTTGAAGCAAAAAAAAAAAAATTTAGTGGGTTACGTGAGCCAACCCGGCTCACCAAGCTGGTGAGCCGGGTTGGCGAAATCCTAGCTCACCACATATTCTAACCGGGTGAGCCAACCCGTATAACCCGCAACCTGTGGTGGGCCAACCCGTGTGAGCCGGGTTGACCCACTTTGACAGCTCTAATATTCACCTGAACTTTTTTATCACCCAAAAAAAAGTGAGAATGGGCCCAACACATGAGTGTGACACAGTGGTTGTTCACTTGACCTCTTAACCATCGGTGAGAATTTGAATCTTACTTTTAGGTATAAAAATCATTCTATGATCAATCATTTACTCTTAAGTGAAAAGACTTGTGACAAAAAAATTAATCACTATTTGTTATTCCTAAGTGTGATATTTAGACAAAATGAAAAAAAAAAAGTGAGAATGGTTCTTACCATTCAACTTTATTCTAAAGGGTCATCTCTGAATCCATGAATCTCTATTTCTTAATTATGAGGTGGTTGTTCTTCTCTTTTTTTAATTTTCCTCTTAGTTCAACAAATATGAGAAGTTTAAAGTTTAAACCTTTAAATTTAGGGTTGATGCCCCAATTACATAGCTTTCAATCAAAGTCTAGCTAGTAGTGCGATTATGTTACTTTATGGTTGGCAATTGAGATTGACGGCTGAAATTAATGATAATTGAAAAATTGGTGGATAAAAATTGGCCTTTTAATATGAGTGAAAGGGTTTCAAGCTTGTGTGTTTTTAGTGTTGGTTGGGTACACAGTTTTAAATAACTTTTTTCAATCAATCTGTTCACATTGATTTAAATTAATTAGTAATCAAATAGTTAAAAATAATTTATTTAATCAAACTGATAAATGACAGTTTGAACTATTTAATAGTTTATTGACTTTATTCCTTATTTTCATAAAGAGAAAAAAGTTTGAATAAAAACTAATTAAAATTAAAAAAAATAATTGAGGTAAGAAATGACAATTAAGAATAGATAAGGAATTTGGGAGAATGAGAATGGTGATTGAGTGACAGATTCTTGTTAAACACTAAGGTATTTAAATAAAAAAATTATGATAAATTTCATAAGAATAGTAATAAATAAGGAAATGTTAATTTTTTTGGTTAAATATAATAATATATAATAAATAAAATTAAAAATTACACCAAAAAAATTTATAAGTAGTTTGGTATTGTGAATTATGTGTCTAAAAAACTGGCCTAATCTAATTATTCAATTTCAAAACATTTTTAATCAAACAAAACTGTTTATTGTTCAATTTATTTTTATTTTAATTCGTTTCAATTTGGCTTGATTTAGTGAAATTGCTTTAGATCAATTTTAAACACTTATAATATTAGTTAGGTGGAAGAAAAATGTGAGGTGGACAACCTTCACATGAATTTCTTCATTCCTTGACTTGATGATATTCAAGTCATTTAACGACAAATTGAATTATATACATATACATATTAGATATTATAGTATCTTAAATGTTGCGGTATGTGATACTATAATATAAGTGATAATTTGTAATATCAACGTTTAGTATGACAATGGTAGATATTAGATTTATAAGAGTTAAGATGTAGATAATTTGTATTTTTTATTGAATGACATCAATCTTCTTTAAATTTTTATGTTTACCCTTATTTACATATTAAAAATATATATAGATATTTTCAAAATAAAAATGTAAATAATTTTTCAAAAATATATATTTATTTATATTTTATATAGTAAAATATATTTCTATTGTATTAAAATTTTGTTTTTTGATTTCTGAATTTGACTCAGTGACCTAATTATTGACAATTACAATAATTCGAAGAACGAGTCATATATTTTAATTATTCACGGACAAATTAGTTGACTCGATATAAATTTAAGGATCAAAGAGTAAGTTTTCTAAATAAATTAACAAAAAAAGATAAAATTAAAACTTTAATTAAAAAGTCCTCATAAACTCTGTCATATGAGATACATAATTTATGTGTTATTATTAGATCATACACTTTTTGCTCTTATATGATAATAAAATGCTATTTTGAATGTCGACATGCGATGATATCTTGAGGTTACCAATCATCAAACATCTAACAAAATGCTATAAGATGATGGACATGAAAGGAGAACGTACCAATTCACTCATTCTTATTGTGGATGTAAATTTAAACTATCTATTAGGTTCACACTGTGTTTATATACATAATAGGCCAAAGTCCTATTTTGATCCCCCAATTATGCTCAGTGTTCCAAATTGGTCCCTCAGTTATTTTCCGTTCCATATTGGTCCCCCAGTTATGCAAAATTTGACAAAGTTGGTTCCTCTAACAGTTTTCATCCATTTTTCCGTTAAAAAAAAGATAAAATTGATTTTAACTCCTAAAAGTTTAAATTTTTTGCATCAAGGACCTTTTCCTCTATAATAGAACCAAAATGTAAAAAAGAAAAAAAATACTTGGGGGTTTTAATTTATTTTACACAAAAACTCTCTCTCCCTCTCTCTCTCAACGGCGACGGTCACGGTGTTTTTGTGGTTCAGGTAGGCGACGACGGCTCCGTCCTCCGACCCCGATTACCCAGAAGACCCACACAAGATTGTCTCTTCGCTGACCCGACCCAAGACGGCGCGACCCTTTTCAAGATCTGAAATATGAACAAGTACAATGGCGTGATCGGTGTTTACAATTGTCACGGAGCCGTGTGGAGCAGTAAAGAGAGGAAGAATGCGTTTCATGAAACGAAGATTGATGCGATTACTGGGTATTTAGAGTCCGCGATTGAAGGAGTGGTGTATGAAGAAGGGAATGTAAGAATGGAGGTGAAGGGATGTGGGAGATTTGGGGGTTATTCATCGGCGAAACCTAAAAGGTGTTTGGTGGTTTCAAACATGGTGGATTTTGATTATGATTTGGATTCTGGGATGTTGATTTTGAAGATTGATCGTATGCCAGAGGAGGGAGGGAGAGAGAGAGAGAGAGAGAGTTTTTGTGTAAAATAAATTAAAACCCCCAAGTATTTTTTGTTTCTTACATTTTGGTTCTATTATGGAGGAAAATGTCCTTGATGCAAAAAATTGAAACTTTTAGAAGTTAAAAATCAATTTTATCTTTTTTTAATGGAAAAATGGATGAAAACTGTTAGAGAGACCAACTTTGTCAAATTTTGCATAAGTGGGGGACCAATATGGAACGAAAAATAACTGGGGGACCAATTTGGAACACTGAGCATAACTGAGGGACCAAAATAGGACTTTGGCCAACATAATATATATATATATATATATGGATATTGTATTCTTAGCACTCCTTTTATAATAATAATAAACAAATGTGTTCATTATCTTTATTGCAAAAACGGCAAAATAAAATATTTTTATTTTTTTTTCCTCTTAAAATTACATGAGAGACAAAATGAAGTTTCTAACCAAAGAATTCAGAACATTCGAGGAAACAGCATAGGGAACAGAACAAGATCGCAAGACTTTGATTATTTTCAAGGTAGAAAAGCTTGAAGAAATTAGAAAGTCTTTGCATTAACAGTGAGTTTCCCACAAATAATCATATATTCAATATATATACTTAATGGGAAAGACTTGAGAGACTTGAGACTTGTTTAATTTGTTCGGGTCTTTGTACAAGACTTCCAAGTCAAAGGGTCCATTGTCTCAATCATGGATAACAGTCCCTTTGTTATTTTGCTCTTGTCCATTTAAAGAAAAAACAAATTGCCAGAATTTTTATGAAAAAATAACCTCCCAAACGCGTTGTTGCTTTTGAATTCACTATCATTTCTTTGGAATTGGAATCAATGTCCTTTTCTTTTAATCTTCTCGTGGTCACTTACTTGACTCTCTTAGCCAATTTGACTTCACAATCTCTTTAATGTTACATTATATATGATGATTAACCTTTCTTTGAGTCTGATGATTACTTATTATTCCGTGGATTTAATGAGGAAAATACTATAATTATTGATCTATATACTTGTCTTTTAAAATGGTTTTATGTTATAATGTGACTTAATTGACGATGCAAACAAAATACAGAGAGAAGGGTTTAGAATTCAATTTTCACGTAACACATCTGTCAGGAAAGGTAAGAAGTATAATTGTGATTAAATCCCCAAACTAAATTAAGATAATAAAGAAAAAATATCAGGAAGTATTAAATCTCTTAGACGATCCATTTTGAATAGGATCAACTAATGAAAATATGTAAAATCAATATGAAATAAGTGAAACATTTAGGATCAGCTTAAAATCTACTCGTACATTTGAGACCAATTTGAAGTTTTGACCTTTTTAGTAAAAAAAAAATGTATTTCATAATAACCTAAAAGTAAAAAAGTCAAGCAAATTCTAGTCTCCCTATAAAATGCGGAGAATATTATATTATTATAATATTAGAGTTGTGAGTTGTCTCATGGTTTATGGATGAGCCAAGTGTATATATATATTAGGATGTAAAAATAGGGGGTAACCAAGTAGAGATGAAGGAAGATCTCGTGCACACAGGCAAAAACGGTTAGACGATTCTTCCCCTTTCCTGGCTCGCTTAGACGAGGGCACTGAGCTTTTTTATAAAATCAATTTTATATTTGTTAATATTATTTTCTGATATTTGTGGTTTACCTGAAATGGCATTCAATTTGTGTTTATCAGTTGTTAAAACAATTTAATACGTGATTAAATTGTTTTAATCACTTATAATTCTGCCCAACATCTCTCTTTCAGCTGCCTTAATATATTCAAAAGTGTTCTAGGCTCAAGGATTAATCTGCACTAACTTACTGATATATTATCTTCTGTTGTTCTGTGACCTTGTTGAATCAAGAAGAGTTTTTTTAATCCTAGGAAGTACCACTTCCTAATTTACTGAGGGGTTGCGGAATAAAACTCTTAAGGACAGTGTTATTATGACCCGACTTAAACTAAATTCTATTGTAAAATTTTCCTCCATATCCCCAACATAAAATATCTTCATTAATATAGTTTTTTCCCCCTAAGAATCGATATGATTTCTATAAATCTATCTCCGTACAAATTCTTGCACATTCTAGTCACAGCAAATTATATTCTTAGATATCAATTCTTAAAAGGTCTTCATCAATATTGTATTTCATTAACAGTTTCACACAAATCATCAGCAAGTAGATTTTTTATTACCAACAAAATGTCGACATGGAGGGGGAAAGAAAAAAATAAATCGAAAATTTGAATTTTGAAGTATATGGAGAAACTAGGAAAGAGACTGAAACAGAAGAGTTGAACAGAAACCAAATTGTATAATCAACATTAGAATGTTGATTGTTGAATAATACGATATTAAATTCTTCTTTTTTTTGGTCATAGAAGTTCTTTTTTCTGTTATTGGTCTCGCTAGTATTCAGGCTTGGACAAAATTTACCACATTTCATAGTAGTCTCCATCAAATTCAATCATAGCCATTGTAATATCATTTAATTTTTAGTTGGTTTTGTGATTTAAAATTTCAAAATATATTGTTAAGTCTTTTGATGTTTAAATTCTATTAGTTTACTTTAGCCCCCAATATTTAACCCCCAGTGTTATGTTAAGACCATAAGTTCATGTAATACAGTATATTTTTTGCCAAATAATATATACAATTACAAATATTTTTTTTTGGGTGGATTTGAAAAAACGATGAACCAAGTACAAGAAAATTAAACATTAAGACTGACCGGATGTGAGGTGTTCATCGTGGAACCATAATCATCCGTGACCGACCTAACACTAGACGAGGCTATGAGATTACAAACATCATCAACAATCATAAAGGGAGAGGAATGAATAACAGTAGAATTAAAAAGCATCCTTATATTTAACCACCCTGCAATTGTGTGAATTTGACATTCTAAATTCAATTCATACACTTTAATCTTGTAGAATTAATATAAAAAATATATATTAATTATTAGAAAATACATGAGTTAACGATTCGTTTCATAAAAATTAAAAATATAAAAGCAATACAATTTAATCTTTTAAATTTATTTTTTAAGGCTAACTTATGAAGATAAAAAAGATTAAAAATATATAAATTTGATCATTTTTAATAATTGAATTTTGGTTAAAATGTACTTTTGGTCTTATAACTTTTATTTAGGTCTTAATTTGGTCCCGCAACTTTTTTTTTGTTGCACTTTTGGTTCCATGTCTTTTGCTCAGGTTGCAGATTTGGTTCCGCGTTGCATTTTTTGTCTCATATGTTTGGGTCAGGTTGCAAAATTGGTCCCATATCCTTTGGTTAGGTTGCAAAATTGGTCTCATATCTTTGGATTAAGTGTTAAATTGGTCTCACATCTTCGAATCAATTAAGTGGGATTGGCGGTGAAATATTTTGCAAAAATGTGAAATCAGTTCTACAACCTGACCAGAAGATATGAGACCAAAAGTGATACAAGACCAAATATGCAAATGTTTTGAAAATATATGAGACTAAAAGTAAAAAAAAAAGTTATAGAACTAAATTGAGACCTAAGCAAAAGTTATAAAATCAAAAGTGCATTTTGACCTTGAATTTTTAACTAATATATCTAACTAATTTATATGTAATATGCTTACACATTAATGTAATATAGAAAATAGAATATATTGAGCCATAATTAAATAGAATCTTCATCATTTAGTTTTTTTAAGAAAAAATTATAACTTATACGGGAAAAATGCAAAAGATTAAAAAAAAGTACACTTTTTGTCCTTTTAGGTAGGTTGTAATTAAGTTTTATATATATATATATATATATATAATTTTAGTTCTTCAAGGCCTTAATCTTAATCCTAATGACTAAATGCTTATTTATATCTAGACCATGTCAAATCGGACTCAAAAAGTATATTTGACTTTATTTGTTAACGATCTTAACTTAATATTAAAAATAATTTATCAAAAGTAACTCGTAGCTTTGAAATTGCCAAAGTCAAATTTGAAACAAAGATATATAAGTATATAACTAACTTCGTTTATTTGACCGTAAAATGAACGGTCTACTCTGAAGTCCAATTTGATCTTGTTCACTAACCAATTTGAATCTTCTATAGTGCACTATAAGTGAAGTGATGAGAGAGAAATGAACATTTAGAGAGAGAAAGTGACACTAAGACCCACACTTCTAACACTTTTTCTCTCTAAATGTTTATTTCTCTTTCAACACTTCATTTACGGTACATTATAAACTATAGAGGATCCATATCCGTTCACTGACGGTTCTAACTAGATAAAAAAATCATTTAAAGCAATATGTAGCTCAAGACTCATAGCTACTCGTCGTATTGAAACTTAAAATGAGAACCACAAAACCACATTAAGAGACCACTAGTAAATTTTTTAAAAAATTTAAAAGATTAAGAGATAAATAATTAAATTATAATTTAAGAAAAAAACATCAAAACTCTATTTTGAGAAAAAAACGAAAGAATGAAAGAACAAAATATGGTGTTGGTGAAGGGAAATGGCCCACATAGACATAGTTAAGTGATAAGTGATTAAGTGATGAGTGTTGAGTCTATGGAAAGCGTGTGGACCCCTCCACAGAAAATCTTCCTCATTTTTTAATTACCCAATTTACCCTTGCATGATGACCGGACCAGGTCAGACTGAATCATTCAAAATCAGAAACATGTATATTTTTTCATAGGAGAAAAAATTATTTTGGTCTCTAATATTTAACTAAAGTTTTGTTTTGGTCTTTAATTATTTTTTTTTCATCTTGATCCTTAATATTTTCTAAAAGTTTCATTATTGGTTCCTACTATTGAATATATGAACGTATCTCTTTCCTTTCAAACCTGAATGTAATTAAATCAAAGTTACGGGTTAAATTAGTTGAGTTCTTTTTTTGGCTTGTTTGAGTCATTAGCAAACGATGTTAAGTTGAACATAAATTCAGGCCTAAAAATAGGTTGGTTGTTTCATAAATTTGATGATATGTCTCTCGTTTCAAGTTTGAATGCAGTGGAATCGAAGCTACAAATTACTCTTGATGAGTTTTTTCTATGTTTAGTTGGAACTGTTGATAAATGAGGTTAAATAGTATTGAGTTAATATTGATATTTTGACCAAACTCATTTTCAGAGTATAATTTGACTTCATTTGTCAATGACTCCAAATGGATAGAGAAATAACTTGTCCAATAGTAATTTATAACTCCGATCTTGTTGCAATTGGACTTGATCAAGAGAGATAAGATCAAATTCATGAAACAAACAGCTCATTTTCGAGTCTGATTTGATCTTGTTTGTTGATAACTCTAATTAGGCAAAGAAAGAATTTGTCAAATTTAACAAGTAGCTCTTATTTAATCGCATTTGGATTTGAAATGAGAGAGATATGATCATATTCAATAGTTCGGGACCAATGATAAAACTTTTAAGAAACACTAAGGGCCAAAACAAAACCAAAAAGACATCGGGGAACAAAATGAAACTTTGAGTAAATATTAGGGATGAAAATAAGCTTTTGACGTACTATATTTTGTCATTTTCCCACTCAATGAATATTCATATCAAAGGACAACGGAGGGTCCTCTACTCCTCTCGACGTTTATAAATAATACTCTTCTCTCTACACTTGCATGGCCATCATTAACACACAAACACACCAACCTTAAACAAAAAAACAACACATTAATTAATTGCTTCTCTCTCGATCTTCTTCTCTATCTAGCTTAGCTTCTTTCATTATTCCATTTAAACAGGAGAATTGGAGGAAGAAATTAAAGGGTAGAAATGGAACTTCCAGGATTTCGATTTCATCCCACAGAGGAAGAACTTCTGGATTTCTACCTCAAGAATATGGTGGCCGGCAAGAATCCTCGCTTCGACATCATCGATTTCCTTAACATCTATCACCATGATCCTTGGGATTTACCTGGTACGTACTGCATATATATATATATATATATATATCTTACAAATTATAATTTAGGGTAAATTACACTTTGGTACCCTGTGGTTTGAAACCTGACACTTTGGTACCCGGCCCTATGATATTCTCCAATAACACTTTGGTATTCTTTGGAGCTATTTTGTAATTTTTTCCTTAACAAATTTTGCAAAAATTACATATTCACCTCAAATTTTTTTAAAAGTTTTGATTTTAGTCCATAGATAATATGTATCTAGGGACTTATTTGTAATTTTTTGAAAATTTTGTTGGGTCAATATGTAATTTTTGCAAAATTTGTTATGGTTAAAATTACAAAATAGCTCCACAAGTTACCAGTCATAATGGAGAATACAATAGGATACCAAAGTGTCAGGTTTCAAACCACAAGGTACCAAAGTGAAATAGGGTCAAACCACAAGATACCAAAGTGTAATTTACCCTATAATTAATATTCATTCCAAATTGAAAATAATAAGACTAAATTATACTAAGATCCCTTGGATTTTATAAATTGAGGGCAGAGATTTTATGAGGCGTTTGGTACAGGATTGGAAAAATAGTCCCTAAAATAGCTATTTCTTAATCCCACCCTAAGGGGTGGGATTAGTCTAATCCCATAACATGAGATTATTTTTTCCCATCTAAAATGATTTTATTACATGATGATGATGATAGGGATGGCTAAGGTGGGTGAGAGAGAATGGTACTTCTTAGTGCCGCGAGACAGAAAGCACGGCAATGGAGGGAGGCCGAACCGGACCACACAAAAGGGGTTCTGGAAAGCCACCGGTTCAGACCGGAAAATCTTGAGTATGTCGGACCCAAAGCGGCTCATTGGGCTCAGAAAAACATTGGTATTTTACGAAGGAAGGGCTCCACGTGGATCCAAAACCGATTGGGTCATGAACGAGTATCGCTTGCCCCACACTTCTCACTACCCCAACAAGGTATATATATGGCTTAATATACATAGAAAGTTTTGAACAATGGATATTCAATAATTCCTAATTCTTTGCCAAGAAAGGTTGGTCAGTTGCTAAGGAGTCAACTCACGACCCACAAGGTCGTGAGTTTGACTCCCGCTGCTGATGTGAGGGCCTTGTTGGTAGGCGATCTCTAAGTACCTCTGTAAGCGCTCATAGAGCCTCGAGGTCTGCCCTAGCCTTGGTGAGCCCCCGGGCCCAACTCATCTAAACTTTTTTACTACCAAAAAAAATAATTCCTAATTCTTTAATTAGACTAGTCATGATTCATTGACTAGGGACATTAATTAATGACTTAATTATAGTAATTAATTAAGACATGCATTATATTGTGTGTGCAGGATAATATAGTGTTATGCAAAATATACAGAAAGGCGACATCATTGAAAGTGCTAGAACAGAGAGCAGCCATGGAAGAACCTGAACAACGTGAGAAAAATATTAATCCCATAATACAAATGCAAATAATGGGTGTTTCTTCTTCTTCTTCTTCTCCTCCTCATTGTTCTTCTTCTTCTAATTCTTCCTCAAACGACGCCGTATCCGTGATGACCACCACCCACCTCAAAACAGAGAAAGTGGAAGAATTATTAGTGAATGATAATAATATGGAAATGGGAATAATAAAAATGAGAAAACTTGAGAATCTGGGAGAGCTGGAAGTACCAATGAAAGGGATGAACATGATGATGGAATATTCTAATAATTACAATACAGCACAAAATATGCTGCAAGATCCTTTTTGGTCTCAACTCAATAGTCCTGCTTCTTGGTTCCAATGTTTGACTCCTAATCCTAATTACTCCAACATCTTGAATTTCTGATCAATTTTTACTCATGTAACTTCATATATATTATCATGTTATTAATTACTTCAAAGCAACCAAATATATATATATATATATATATGTATTTGTGTGAGTGACTTGCTAGGTAGGTGCGTAATGATATTCCAAGGGTATTTGATTGATTATCAATGTACGTTTTTGCTCAATTTCTGGTTTCTAATAAGTTGGCTAGCTTCAATTGTAACCTTCTTTTGAGCAAAACTTTTGTGGAAAGGAAATCAAAGGATTTGTCTTCTTCAGATTCTGTTATTAGTCAATGCTAATGTTATATATATATATATATATATATATATATATATACAATAATGTAATTCTAATATAATAGATAAAAATAAAGAGGAAAATAAATATCTATATATAAATCACAGTAAATTAACGTAAAGTAAGATGGACTAATTTGTGATACTACCCCTTAGTGCATGCTTTAATATCAACGACGGCCAAGAGCAGGTCTAAAATTTTCAAAATTAGGCTTAGCTAGTAGAGCCTTTGTAAATATATTTGCAACTTGTTAGTATGTGAACTCCTAATAGTAATTGATGTCTAGCAACTAAGCTGTTTAGGTAATACTCAGATAGTAATTTCTTGACTTAACACCTTCTCACAAATAAAATGGTGACAGATTTCAATGTGTTTTGTATGCATATGAAACATTGGACTTGAAACTAGTTTAATGGCACTCCCATCATCACATTGAATCTTCACCAAATATACCACCAACCAAACACTTTAACCAAACACATTCATGTGTTGCCATATATATTTGATTCAATATACTTTCTTTAGTTTATGTACTGGACTGTCAAAATCTCCCATGTGTATAGAGAGGGTAATCAGTTGGCAAATTGGCTTGCTGGCCTTGCAACTAGAAGGAGCTCTCTTGAGATTTGGGAGAGGCCTCCTGAAGGATGTAGTAGAATTTTTCTTGGGGATCTTGCTGGAATTTCTTTTAATTTCCTAGGATGTTAGCTAGCTGTGTAGTTTTGTTCTGTTTTCCTGTTGTATCAAAGAAAAAAAAAATTGAACATCAAAATTAGTATATTAAAATATTAAAAGCCAAGAACTTGTTTTGGTCCCTAATGTTTATCCTAAATTTTTTTGGTCAAAGGTTCATTTTGATCCTAAATGTATGTCCTAATGTTCATTTTGGTTCATTTTGTTTCAAAATAATCAAATTGGTTCTAAATGTTGACAAAATGTTTCATTTTGGTCCCAAATTATTGAATATGGCTCATTTTAAATTCAAATGTGACGAATTTAGAGGAACTTATTGTTCTCAAAGACTAGTTTCTCTATCCAATTGGGGTCGTTAGCAAACGAAGTCAAATCGGTCCTAAACATAGACCGCTCATTTTATGTTCAAACAAGTAAAACTAATCATATCTCTCATGTTTCAAATTCGAATGCGACAATTCAGAGCTATGAGTTCCTCTTAACAAGTCCTTTGAACTTGAAATGAGAGACGAGAGAAATATGACCAAATTCAATCGTTTAGGACCAAAATGAAACATTTTACCAACATTTAGGACCAAAATGAAGCATTTTGCCAATATTTAGGACTAATTTGAACATTTTGAAACATAATGGACCAAAATGAACATTAGGGCATAAATTTAGGACCAAAATGACCCTTTGACCATTTTTTTTGTCTCTAATTTTTTTGTTCTATTTTAGTCCTTAATGTTTCTTAAAAATTTCATAATGGTCCATAACTTTTGAATATGGTCATATATCTCTGGTTAATCATTATATATATTAAGAATATATTTTTAATTATTAATTCTTACTTCATTAATTAATCAATATTTTTTCTTTTAAGAAATTAATTAACAATTTTTTTTCCACCAAAAAAAAATTAACAATTTTTTATGATAAAATTTGGGATGTTACAAATTAGGCATAAAATTGGATTTGAAAATTGGTCGCTCGTTCTATGAATTCGATCATATTTTTCTCGTTTCAAGTTCAAATACAATGAAATTGGAGCTGCAAATTACTCTTGACAAACTCTTTATTTATCTTGTTGGGGTCGTTGGTAAACAAGGTCAAATAATACTTTGAAATCTAATATTGATGTTATGACCTAGCTTACACTCGGAGTACCATTTGGCCTCGTTTACAAGTTTAGGGATCAAAAAGTATAAAATTAGTTCAAATTCAAAAACCAAATAGTATTATTTTAGTAAAAATTCAAGAACTAAAAAATATAAAATTAGTTTAAATTCAGGAATCAAATAATATTAATTTAATATAAAATGAAGAATATAAAATTTATTCAAATTCAAAAATGAAATCGTTACAAGGGATTAAAAAGATAATAATTGAAATATTTTAAAAGTTAAATTATATATTTTAATTATTTAGAGACTGATTAATTAATTTAATATAATAAATTTTCTCTGGGTGCAAGTAAACAAAAACATTATTTTTTTTAGGTAAAATACAAAAAACGTACTTGTGGTTTAGCCCGATTTCACATCATTGCTGTGTGGTTTAAAACGTCTTGCTTTGGGTACCTAAGGTATGTGTCGTTTAGCAATTAGGGTACATGTGTTTTTGTTTTGTTAATTTTAATAGAAAATGCTGACGTGACACAATCTTAGCCATCGATTTTCAATGTATCTTAGCCGTCAATTTCTATTACATCTTAACCTTGGTTTCTCTTGCATCTTAGTCGTTGATTTCCACTCAAAGGTTAAAATCTCATTTTTGGTTTTCAAACTATGGAATAAGTTTCATTTTGGCCGTAAAAGCTATTTTTTATTTCATTTTTGTCCTTAAACTTTCACATTTTCTCTGTTTTGATCTCCAAAATATGATTTTATTGCAATTTTAACCGTTATTCTTAGTTCAACTACAAATTTATCTCCAATTTATAATTGATCTCCAAAATGTAATTTTATCCTTGGCCCATTCTTATCTCATTATTCTCAACTTCCCCCTCTTTTTCATGATTTTCATTCATTTTAGTCCCAAATCATCAAAATAAAATTATAAAGTATCATAAAACTCTTTCAAATATTCCAATTTAGCCCTTAATTCAAGAATCTTTCATGGAATAAATTGATATGCAAGGACTAAGTTGAAATCAAACAAAATATTTAAAACCCTAAATCTTAAAACCTAAAACCCTAAACTCAATGACGGAGCAAGGGGGCTCGCAGGGGCCATGGCCCCCCCAAATTTGATAGAATATATAAAAATATATATAACTTAAGAATTAATATGAGCATGATTCAGTTGGTTTAGCCGTTTAGGTGTTTTTCTTCACAGGGATGGTGCTAGCTGAAAATATACAAAATACAAGAATATATTATTCTTCTCTCTCATGATTAATTTCCATAAAACTAATTATTACCTTTAATTTCTTGCTGAAAACAAGTTTGGGATGAAAAGTCTGAAATATCTAAAACTATATCATTATTTTTACCAAGGGTTAGTATGCAAAGTTTGATTCTTAACATGAGATGCAATGAGTCATGAGCCAATAAGATAATGACACGTGAAATAGTTAATTGTATGTAACTCATGATATGACTCCATACACAGTTTTGATTGGTTAAAAAATTATTAATTTTTTATTATTTTTCAACATTAAATTACATCAATGGTTATAATTATGCCATATCAGCAATTGCATCTCATATAAAAAATTAAACTTTGTATTTTAGATTAATTCTTTTAGCAAAACAGAAAAAGGGTGCCAATGTTTTCCCAAAACTAACAGAAATAATATAGTAAGAAAATCGTGACCCAAAAGATAAAATATAGGAGATGAGGCAAACTAAAAAGTATATATGACTTTTGGGGGGAAGGTTAAGGTTAAACTACAGATATTTATAAACGATTAGAAACATATCATTCTCATTAGCCGTCAACTATTAGTTACGTGTAAATATTTTATTTTTAAGATATATATTTATTTTTTTTTTCGATTAACATTTATTTATTTGTTGGTACTTGTACTATATATAGACTATAGATATCGTTGTCCTTGTCCTACCATTCATGTTGTACGTCAGGGCAGTTTGGTCCTTTGGCAATATGAAATTGAAAACAAATTTGGTTGACAAAAGTTATTCTTTTGGTCCTTAAATTTATATATTTTTTGAGATTTAATCTTAAATAATAAAAATACATTATTTGTTTCTCAAATAATAACAAACATCAAGATGTTAGTGCTTGAAGACGTTTATCTGTTATTTAATTTGGTGACGTAGATGTTAAATATATATATATAACACCTTTAAATATAATTTTTTATTGCTAATATATTATCAATTAATAACAATTTAGCCAAATATTCACATCCACTCATTTGAAGGTACGAAGTACGATTATGGTTAAAGAAGTCAACCAACACTCGTATTAAAGCGTCCATAGTTCATTTTCTTCCTTAATTTTTTCTTTTGAAACTCTAAATATAAGTTGTAATTTGTAAATGTGAGAAAGATAATAGCCACAATAATTACAATGAAAGTGCGACGACCTTAAGATTTGGGTAACCACATTAGAGTTTCAGCACTCTCTCTCTCTCTCGCTCTTGGGCCGTCACTATCTCAGCGACATTAGCCCTCCTCGTTTTATAAGCAGAGTTGAAAATCCTTTCTTTGTGAGGGTCTCTCTCTTTATGAGAGTGTTACTTTGTTTCTAGCGTTTTGTAGCGGCGACGTTCTGGATCAGGGCTTCCACAGCGTCGATCTGGTCCGGTTTTCTCTGCGGCGGCGACTTTGGAGTAGGCATTTTACGACGGCTTCCTGGTTTGGTTCTGATTTTTAGGTGCTCGGTGGCGTTTCTTTTTTTTTTCTAGGTCAGATACTTCCACGGCGTCGTTTCTTCTTTTGCTTCCATGGTGGCGTTTTATCAAATTATTATTGTTGCTTTGAGTCTGATTATGTCTGGTTTTTGAAAGTGTTTGTTTATTTTAGACTTTATTATTTATGTTTCCAGTTCTTTAGATGATTGTAGTTTTAGTTGGATTCCTAAATCCGCTAACATGACAGCTGATTGTCTTGCCAATTTGTCTGACACGAGGATGGGTTGCAAACCCCTCCACCTTCGTCAGTTGATATCATGTCTAGTGTTGTTGTTTATGCTAGGGAGAGGTTGGCTAATTTTATTTTGTTTTTTTTTTTTTACAGTGCTTGACTTTGTCTTGCTTTTGAATGAATTATATTTCAGGAAAAAAAAAAACCACATTAGAGTTTGTTCAATTCATAATTTTCTTTTGGGGTTTCATATTGTCATGTATTTTCAATTTTGTTTTCTTTTAATCCATCGATAGGCTCATAGGTATTTAACAAGATAACCTTCGTATTTAACATCTACGTTATCGAGTTCGATGATGGTTAACATCTCAAAATTAATAGTTAATGATTAAAATTATCTAAAGACTAAGACATATATTCTTATTATTTAAAGATTAAATTGTTAATTTAATATAAATTTTGAGACCAATAAAAAAACTTTCTCAATTTAGTTTTGTTAAGAGCACGTATTATAAATGGGAACTAGCAAAACAAAAATGGTTTAAAAATAGAAAAAATCTATTTGAAGTGTTGACATTAATAATTTCTTTCCCTAGTTATTTTGATGTTGGAGAAGGGCACAAGTTCACACATACACAAAACACAAGGATTATTGGTATTTGGAGTTGGGGTTGAGAACATTGAACACCGTCTTTCTATAATTAGAAAGCAAAAGCTATATGTGGTTAGTGTTACTTCCGTCGAAGCCTCTCAAACTCAAACATAACGACATTCATTTTGTGTTTTTCCTCTTAATAGCAAATCCTACTTCAATTTTACTTTGTACTTTTCTGTACTCTCTTCAAATCTCTTGGATTAGGTGTGTGACTCACCATTATCTCTCTTCCTTTGTTGTCATCATTCTCATGACATTTCCTCCCTAGGACAATATTTCATGAATCACATGACATTTCCTCCCTAGGGATTATGTTTTATGACTTCTCAAAATTCCACGTGTGAGATCCCAAAGTTTTAAAAATTAATTTTTGGGGTTTAAAAATAGAATTAGTAATTTTTAAAATTTTAAGTTAGTATTATTTGGCTCGTTATAAAAATTTAACAGTAAACCTGTTCAAATTTTATCTAGATTTTCCTCACAACTTTAAATAAAAATCGAAAGATATTATAGATAAAGTTTTATTAAAAAAATTTATATTTGTAATCTACTCTCGGCAAGGAATTTAATGGTATAAATTTTGTCAAGAAATTATGTTCCTAGAATTTTGAGTTTTTTAGGATCGTTTTGAAAAGATTCAAACGTTTTTGGGTAATTCAGTGGTTTCAGCCCCTTTTCCCTACTTCAAAGCATAGTAGAAAAAAACGGACCGGATCGGCCGGTTCAACCGGCGAACCGAACACCAGTCCGGTCCGGAAAAAATAAAATACTAGTCTGCAGTTGACCCAGTGGTGAACCGGGCCAAACCGCTCGAACCGGCCGGTTAAACCAGGAACGGTGACCGGTTGACCCGGAAATATTTGAAAAAAAAAAAAAAAAAATAGAAAAAAATAAAATATTTGACACTTATTATATGTGANAAAAAAAAAAAGAAAAAAATTAAATATTTGACACTTATTATATGTGATAGAGATATGGTTATGTTTAAATTTTACTTTAAACTTAAATTATTGTAATATATCAATATGTATTTGATGAATATTTATATTTGAAAATGTATTTTTTAAGTAAACCGGCTCAACCGGTTGAACCAGTAAACCAGTGACCCGAGCCTTTCACCGGGTGAATGACGGGTTTTTTGCACTAACTATGCTTCAAAGTTGCTTTTCACCCTCCTGAAGTTGGCAAAAATTGTGAAACAACCCCAAGTACCCCTTATAACAGCTCATTCGACCCTTTTTCTCATTTAAAATTCCAACTTGTCTCTTCACCGTCTTTACTCCTTCCTTCTCATTTCGTTTGCCACCTCCACAGACCTGCTCGTCCGCCACTCCTCCACCATCTAAAAGTTCCGACGACGGCCATCCGCCACCGGTGACAGCTCACCGTCGTCCTTCTTCTTCATTTTCTTATTTTGGTACACTTTCTCCTTCATTCCTCCATTTTTGTTCCTATTTTCGAAACCTATAGAACTTGCTGGTTTTACCTTCGAAATTCTAGTGTTTTATTTTTCATTTGTGATGTTGCAAACATTTCTAATGCTTGGTTTAAGGCTTGACTCCATCTACACGAATTTTGGACCCGATAGGGTTTGGGGTAAACTTTAAATTGGGGGTTTTGGCAAAATATTTGGATTTTCTCGAAATTGATGGTTTGAATTAGTTCAATGGATGATTCTAATGAGTTCTAATGCACTAGTTTAAATTTATAATAGATACTCTGAAATTTGGTAATTTTAGATAAACTTTAAAGTTGCATTTTAGTCCCTACAAGTGAGTTTAATGGTTTTGATGAACTCAATGGAATACTTTGAAATTATGGAGAGATTTGGAATAATAATCTTGAATTCAAAATATGATGGTCAATTTATGCAAGTTTTACTTGAAAGAAAAGAAAGAGTCAATTTTATGAAAATTGGGTTGTAACTTTGATTTTGATACTTGATTGTGAGTTCTCCTTGAACGTATGGGTTTCAAAACACATGCTAAAGCTCCCAAATGACTTACCCAAGTCTCTTGTTTCATTTCTTGGTTTAGGCATGTTAAGATTCTAGGAAATGTGGGAAAGGGTAAGATAAGTTCTTTGGGTTCATAGGTGAACTAGGGGGTTAGCTAGTTGAAATGTTCAAGCTCTTAAAGAGTTGAGCCTTTATGATTCTTTGAATTGAGTTCTTGAATGGTGATGTTGATTGGCATTTTTGTTGTAATTATGTCCCTAGATGCTTGCTTTGGTCATTGGTAGGAAGCAAGAAGGCCTTGGAGTCCACCCTATCGGCTAAGGTGAGTGGCTTTCTCATCCTTGTCCTGTGTGAGGGCTTGATTGTTGATGGATTTTTTTTTATTTGTGAACTAACTCTTTCATTGACAGTTTTCTTACATTTTAAATATGTTGTCGATCGTGGTGAGTGATTGACTTGGAATTAAATTACCTTGATATAATTGTTACTTTTGGTGGATGAGTAACTGGGTATGGAGTGCGCTCCAACTGTGGGATGAAATGGTTATTTGTATTTCTCCCCAATGGAGGGTTGAGGCCGAAGTATGTTCAAATTGGTGTGGAATTTCTTTACTGTGGAATCTTGATTGTGCAATACTAGCTCCTTGAGTTATTTATAATGATGTGGGAGATGGTGTTCTTGATTATTTGGAACTCTATAAAGTTGGACTTGACTAGTGTTTAGATGAGTTTGTTGTCATCCTTATATTCTTGTAACTTTATTGATTTTTTTCACAAGGTTATTGATGTTGTTGATCTTTCCATGCACCTTGTGGTATTTCTTTATATGCATTTTCTTCTTGAGAATTTTTATTATTTTCATTGATTTCTCTTAGTGATGAATGGATCATGTTTTTCTTTTTATCTTGAAACTTGAATGGCGACTTAATGTTTAACTAGTCAGTTTTAAAATTACTTTTATTTGATCCTAAGCGTCTTGATGGAAAATAAGAAATTATATCTTTGTATTTTATTTGTTCACTTTAAATGTTGATTGATCTTGGTGATAATATTTAATTTTATTTTGTGTATTGTATGTCTTGTGTTGACTGAATTTGATTGTGTTTGTGCATCAAGCTCGATGAAGTACGTACTTGCTTTTTTCTGTACCATATGCTATTGGTGAATTGAGAGTTTTTAATTTTTTTTAATTTTGGGTGGGGGTGGTTTTGTAGATTTGTTACTGTTTAATTTTTGGAAATTGTGGGGTCATGCTCATGTTGAAATTGTTTGATGATGAAGGTAAATGGTTTGAGCGTACGAAGTTGAAGATAGTTCGACGAACAACTTTTAACATGCTGGTAAATAGGGAAGAAATGTCTCGTGCCAATTTTTATTTAAAGGAACTCTAACGTTGGCTGAATTTCAATTTTCAACCTAATTATGGAGTACCCTTTTTCTCATAAAGAGAAAGACACTGAGCATTCGACATCTCAAGCCCAGTTGGAGGGATCTACATCATTAGATGGTGGCGAAAGAAATTTAATTTCAGAGGATATGCTTAATACCTTCTCTGAGCTCATGAATTTTGATACTTATGCTGGTTGGTGCAATAACTCATCAGCAACAGATCCCGTTTCAGATAATGGGCTTTCGTCATTTACCTCAGTACCATATGCATCCCCTGATAGATTTAATTTAATGGAGCAGAGCAGTGGGCCATTCTTTATGAATGACGTTAATAGAAATTACAATGGTATAAGAAGTCTCCCCAATTCAGGGGAGAAACTTGTATGTCAGCAAATGGACACCCAACTTGGGTTCTCTGATGATGCAAATGATGCAGATAACTTTAACTCTAAACAACATATCAATCACTCTTATAAACAACCTGATAATTTAGAGGTGGGAAATAATATGATTCCTAGTCCACCTGGCTGGTCGTTGGATGAGAGAATGTTGAAGGCTTTGTCCCTTTTCAAGGAATCAGCTGGTGGGGGAATCTTGGCACAAGTTTGGGTACCCATAAAGCATGGGGATCAATTTATCTTAACCACAAGTGAGCAACCCTATTTGCTAGATCAAATGCTTGCAGGATATCGCGAAGTATCAAGGACATATACATTTTCAGCAGAAGGAAGACCAGGTTCTTTCCCAGGACTTCCTGGCCGTGTCTTTATCTCTAAAGTTCCAGAGTGGACTTCCAATGTTGGTTACTACAGCAAGACTGAGTATTTGAGGGTTGAACATGCAATTAATCACGAGGTTCGTGGATCAATTGCTCTTCCAGTATTTGATCCTCACTCTGAAATGCCATGCTGTGCTGTACTGGAACTTGTCACTACAAAGGAAAAGCCTGATTTTGATAGAGAACTGGAAATTGTTTCTCAAGCGCTCCAGGTTGGTTTTCCTTTGATATTTTAGCTTATACTTTTATTTCTGCCATATGCATGTATAACTGCTTCTTATGTTGAGTTTGACTTTGATGGTAGTTGACATTGTACAGTTAAGAATTTTTGTTCATTCAATTTTTCCTTATCTGTTACGTAAATATCACTGGAAGTAGGCTGGCTATTTTTTTTTTCTTTAACCCCACTAGAGTATAATGACCATGGTGTAATCCTGAGCTTCCTTCATTAATGAATTGTGCACAATCAAGTAATGAAAAATTCACTTTTAGATCTCAACTACTATGACCTAATATAGCATTTTGATTCTAAAAATCCCACACTTCTGAGTAAAACACTTAATCTACTTTCAAAATTCTAATTTTAGTTCACAACAAGTAAGACTACTGAAACAACTAGTGAAACCCTAGTTCTGGCCTCAAACCCATCACACGAGCCTATAATATTTTCACATCTCAATTATACTTGGATGTTTAATTCAAAGTTTTAAGAGAGACATTATCTAGCTTGGCTGATAAAGTAGCTTACATTTTCAATGGTGTTCTTACACCAAAGTTGAGGAACACATAGGCTGGTAGAATAATTTTTGTGGATGGATATTGTGTAATTATATTTCCTATGCTTACACTCTGGACGCCTTCACAAGAATTTCTTTAGTATGCATGCTTTGTCAGCTCTGTCAGGACTTCAAGTATTTCATATGGGAATTTTATAGTAATTGGGGCAGATTCTTTAAAGCACATCCCTAATTCATCTGAGTGAGACATCTCTTTATGTTTTCCAAGTTACTTCAAAACCCACTATGTGTCTCGGTCAATCAAGTTATGGGTGCACTCCCCTAAAGCTCAGACAAAAAGTATTTTCTTTTTCTTTGGTGTTTTATCTATATCCACATTATGTTGTAATTGAATGTAGTAAGAGTAATTGACTTTTTACCATGACTTCCTACAGGTTGTAAATTTGAGGACTACCATGCCTCTTCGGCTTCTACCCCAGGTATTTATTGAAGTAAGAAAGTTATAGTCTATTGATTTCCCCTGAATCATAAGAAAAGGGAAAAAGAAGCAAGTAAGGCTTCAAGAAATATGTGTTTGGTGTTCTGCAAGCTGGTTCCAGATTTCTGAAATTCTTACACGATGGTTTCTTTTTCTGCAGTGTCTGTCAAATAACAAAAGAGTTGCTTTGATGGAGATAATTGATGTGCTACGAGCTGTGTGTCATGCACATAGTTTGCCCTTGGCATTGACATGGATTCCCTGTTGTTACACTGAGGGAACTAGCAATGGAACTACAAGAATACAAATTAGAGAGGGTCATTTAAGTTTTCACGAGAAATTTATACTATGTATTGAAGAATCAGCTTGCTATGTAAATGATAGGCCGATGGAAGGATTTGTGCATGCATGTGCGGAACATCATCTTGAGGAAGGGCAAGGTATAGCTGGGAAAGCTATTCAGTCAAATCATCCATTCTTCTATCCTGATGTGAAGGCATATGATATTGTTGAATATCCACTTGTTCAACATGCACGCAAATATAATTTAAATGCTGCAGTTGCAATCAGGCTAAGGAGTACCTTCACTAATGATGATGATTATATATTAGAATTCTTTCTACCCATCAACATGAGAGGGAGTTCTGAACAACAACTTTTATTAGACAACCTCTCAGGTACTATGCAGAGAATTTGTAGGAGTTTGAGGACAGTGACAGATGTTGAATTATCAGGAATATCAGGGTCACAGGTAGACTTTCAAAATGAAAAAGTGCATGGTTTTTTGTCCACGTCTAGGAGAAACTCTCCAATAGAATTAACAGATGGTGAACATGACTTAGTCAGTGGGATTTCCTTGAAGGCACCCAACCTGAGAAATGATGGAATTGAAGCTTCTCAAAGCCAGGTATCTCTTGACTGTATATTCTAGCCTTTGATCCCAACGATTAAGTTTTGTTATCAAGCAAAATTTGTGGATAGCATGCCTATGTTGACGTGTAAGTTTGTGAATAACTTTTTGGAGATGAAAATGAATGGCTGCCTTAATGTAGGTTATAAGAATTTTAAAATTTCTGCGCTTTCAATTGATATTTGGCAACTTGGACATATTAATTGGTGAGGAATCATGCGGGAATTCCAAAAGAAGATAATATAAATAGAAAGTGATTTATTGAGCATTAGGACAGAGTGACACAGTAGAAACTCAGATACCAAATTCACTCTACAGTCTACACCAAGGATAGTTAAAGGGTTGTATCAGATCTTAGCCCTTATCTTCTATCTATGGATGCATTTGCTATAAGTATTGATATTAGAGTTTGCAAGTAACTAGTGTAATGACTTTTAGGTTGTACTTTGACAAATATAGTCATTTGTCTTGTAGGCAGTGAGTGGATCAAGAAAGCATGTCGAGAAAAAGAGAAGTACAGCTGAGAAGAATGTCAGTTTGAGTGTTCTCCAACAATACTTTTCTGGTAGTCTAAAGGACGCTGCAAAGAGCATTGGTGGTGAGACTCCATTGTTATTCGTCCTCATTTCTGTCTTTGTTGGCCTGGCTTATTTATTTTGGGTTATAAAGATGGGTTTTTATTTAATGCAATGTACTAGTGTCAATCGTAAGGGGGGTTTAATCAATATTCCTGTGGATTTAAAGAAATTTTAGTTGATAACAATTTCTTCTGTTGTTCTATCTATAGGATTTGGATATTTCTGAATGGTAACTTTTGTTAATATATTAAGACAAGTTTGTTGTTGACAAACTTGTTTCTTCTTGCAGTATGTCCTACAACTCTAAAAAGGATATGCAGACAACATGGCATTTCAAGATGGCCATCCCGTAAAATTAATAAAGTGAATCGCTCATTAAAGAAAATTCAGACTGTGCTTGACTCTGTTCAAGGAGTGGAGGGAGGGTTAAAGTTTGACCCATCTACAGGGGGGTTTGTGGCAGGAGGTTCAATCATTCAAGAATTTGATGTTCATAGTAATATGTTGTTCCCTGAGAAGAGTATGCATATGCAAGATCCTGAGAGTGTTGCAAAAGATGGAGTCTCAGTACCTACACTGCCTTGTGATGAAGGTGAGAATTCCAGTATAAAGTTGGAAGATAATGATGTTTATATGGAAGGTAACCGGCTCATGAACTTAAGAGATGTACTTATCCCAAGTTGTGATGAGCGAGAATTAAAGAAAGCCAACGTTTTTTCTGTTGATTTTAATGATGATTCAAAATTAATGACCTTGGACGATGCTCAGTATTGTCCCGAGAAAGCATGTCTAGGTTCAGTTCCTGCAAATGAAGGAAAAAGAAAGGGTTTGAACAAGGATGGCCTGGGAGTAAAAATTAATAGTCGTGATGTTGTATCTTGGAGTTCAGGCTCCCTGATTGCTGATGAGATGGAAAATGTCGTGGATGAAGACAACGTTGAACATAACCACGTTACTTCCTCGAGCATGACAGACTCGTCCAACGGCTCTGGTTCAATGAACCATGGCAGCTCTTCATGCTCTCAAAGCTTTGAGAATCAGAAACATTCCAAAGTGAAATCAACCGTAGTGGATAGAGGATCAAAAATTATTGTGAAAGCAACTTATAAAGAAGATACAATACGTTTCAAGTTTGATCCATCTGCAGGTTGTTTCCAACTATACGAAGAAGTAGCAACAAGATTCAAATTGCAAAATGGGACATTTCAACTTAAATATCTAGACGATGAGGAGGAGTGGGTGATGTTAGTAAATGACTCGGACTTGCAAGAGTGTTTAGAAATATTGGACGATGTTGGCGCCCGTTGTGTGAAGTTTCTTGTTCGTGATATGCCTTGCTTCTTAAGCAGCTCTGGTAGTAGTAATTGCTTCCTGGGAGATTCATAGCATATGAGAATATAAGATGATGAATGTCTTCAATTGTCATAATATCAGTTGGGTTCTACATGCAGGCTGGTTAATTAGAGGAATTTGCATGCCAGATGCAAAGCTTCGTTTCTACCTTTGGAAGTTGCAAGATATGAGTCAAATGGGATCACTTGCAAGTTTATTATATAGATTTGTATATGTTAGAACTTAGAAGCAGAATAGAAGTTAATAGATGTAGTCAGGATTAGGGTAAAAATGCCACTGGCATGCCTTAATCTCTCTGTATATTTCATATCAGATAGACAGATAATATAATTAACTTAAGGAGAGAAAAAAAATAGTGATATAGCTATGTAGGTTTGAGCAATTTCTTTTGAATGAATAAACTGAAAGGGAAATTCACCTTTTACCCAAATGAATATGTATGTTTCAAGTTACGTTTCAACTATATAATGTTGAGATTTAGCTCAGTTTCAATTAATCTTCAGCATCTCATCGCATGTTTAAATATTCTTATAAGGGACTTGTTTAATAGATGAATGGCTCGCTTTTTTAAGTGTTGAGAAATCACCTGGCAACTATATATATGTATGTTTAAACTTTGAAGAGGAGTGTAGAAAATTACGAGGAAGTGAGGAAGGTATAGAAAATTAGAATTAAGATTAATATGTTAGTTAGTCAAAGTCAAGAAATAGCAAAAACTGTATTGTCAAGTCAATTTGCCATGGATGATGGAAGACGAACGCGTTGGCCCCCCATGGGAAGCTTCTTGGTGCACTCTAATTACCCACGTTGTTTAAACTTTTAAAACGTTTAACATTAGGAATGTTCATATTTGTAGTAAAGTCCTATTTTGGTCCCTCATGTTTTCTCAAAATTTTGTTTTGGCATTTTTTTTGTTCCGTTTTGGTCCCTCAAGTTTCTAAAAAGTTTCGTTTTGATCTCTCAAGTTTCCAAAAAGTTTCACCATTAGTCCCTGGAATCTATTAAAATTGTCTATTCATTTCTTTTTTTTCTTACGTTTTGATTTTATTATGTAAAAAACTAAAACTTTTGGGGGATGAAAGTTTATTTTTCCTTTTTTAATAGAAAAAATGGATGAAAAATGCTAAGGGACTAATAGTTGAACGTTTTAGAAACTTGAGGGACCAAAACGGAAAAAAAATGAGAGATCAAAACGAAACTTTGAGCAAAACTGAGAGACCAATAAAAGAACTTTGCCTAAAATATATCAAGAATTTTAATTATCTATTAGTTACTTACCATGTTGGAAAAATATGTAATTTTAAAATTCTGAAATGAAATAATGGATACAGTTATTTGTTTTAAATAAATAAAATAACTAAAATCAAGTATTAAATTATTTGAGTCAATTACACTTTGGTATCCTGAGGTATAAATCGATTTTACTTTGATACCATGTTCTTTCAAAAGTGATATTTTGGTATCTTATTCTATTCGTTGTTAGCACTTTGGTACCTAAATTTTTTTTTCATTACCTCTTGACAGAAAAGCCATATGATGGTCATGTGCATGGTCAAAAACACGAAATCCACAATCATAAACTCAGATTTTACGATTTAGCCTCCAGAAACCACGAATCAATATGTACTTAAAAGTAGATGATTTCATGTTTTTTTAGGCTGAATCATGAAATCTGAGTTTAAGAGGGCGAGTTTTGTGTTTTTGATCATGCACGTGCTTTTTTCTATTAAAAAGTAACATAAAACGAATTTTAGGCACTAAAGTGCTAACGAAGAATAAAAGATAATACTAAAATGTCAATTTTGAAATAACATAGTACCAAAGTGAAATCAGTTCATACCTCAAGGTACTAAAGTGTAATTTAGACAAATTATTTTTCTATTTCATCTCAGTGCTCTTCTGTCTTAAATCTTAATAGAAAAAAGAGCATATTACCTTTTTAAGACCCAATTATAGCAATTTGCTGAGTTGACGACGCAGAGACAGAGGGAGAGAGAGAGATAGAGCCCTCTGATTCCCATGGAATCGAAGCCCCAAACTTCAGGTTCGCAATCGGCAATTCCCTAATTTCGCTTTTATATTTTTCTTGCCCGATTCTACCACCTTTGTTTCTGTCGCATGCTCATGATTTATCTTTAACACTTAGGGTTTAGATGGTTCATTTCTCGATCCCCTGTCTTCAAAATTGTAGGTTTGGATGCGTTTCATGTTTATAAATTTACCTTTCCATTTCTCATCATTGTTTTCCCTTCTTTTAGTAAAAAAGTCTCGTTTTCCCACATTAATCACAATGACCTTAATCCTTTGGTTCCTGCTCATCTCAACTTTTGGACCGAGCTAGGTGATGGATTCCGGATTGACATGGAACTTATTGCTCTGTTAGATAGATAATTATTTCTTTCTTTCTTTTTGAATAAGCTATTGACTATTGTAAGTTTGAATTTTTAAAGTACTTTATCTGAAACCTTCTAGTTGTATAAAGTTTACTTGTTCACTTGATATTTTTATTTGCTTATATCAAATTTTTTGTGAAGAGAAATGTGTCAAATGTTCTTGTCCTCTCTATCTTGTATGCATTGTGCTTAATGTTATCTTATAGCCAGAGCAAATTTGGATTTTGAACTCTCTCTTTTCCCAAGAATTTTGATTTTCCTATTGTAAATAATGTGTTTTGCAGCTATTCCTCCACCAAAACCATGGGAACAAGCAGGTTCCTTGACTGGCCCAGCACCTTTCAAACCTCCATCAGCTGGCAGCACAAGTGATGTAGTTGAGGCTTCAGGGACTGCAAAACCTGGGGAAATAGTTTCTAGTTCTGATAGGAATGCAACTTTCAACAATAATCCACTTGGAAGGCCTGTACCCACAAGACCTTGGGAGCAGAACTATGGAAATAGCAGCTATGGAGGTAATTATTTAATCTTCAGATCCATACCTCATCCCTCCTTGCTTCCCTGTCCTTTCAACCTTTTGTAGTTCACCTAGTTCATTAAATCTTTTGACTTCTCTTGTTCTCTGCAGGTTATGGCTCCACTATGAATTATAATTCTGGATATGAATCTGGAATGATTGGATATTCTGGTGGATTAGGGGGAATGTATGGTAACAATATGTACAGAGGAAGATATGGTGGTCTTTATGGATCATCTGGGATGTATGGAAGTGGAATGTATAATAGTGGCTTTGGTGGCTATGGCATGGGTGGTCCTTATGGAGCTCAAGATCCCAATGATCCATATGGTGCTCCTCCATCTCCACCAGGGTTTTGGATTTCTGTTTTACGTGTGGTGAGCTAGATGATGCCCTGGCTAAATCAATTTTTCTTCCAAATGGATGAATATGTGCTGGTGACATTTTTATTACCAAAAAAATGAATAATTGACATTATTTCTTCTTTTAGGATTTAGGTCATAAAATCACATGCAATCATTGACAATTCATTGCATAAATATAATGTTTAGTTGGTTCCACGTCTAATACTGTTCTTGAACTAGTATTGTTCTTGTCTTTTGTATGCTGTTGTGCCTGAATAAAAGTTGTTGGATCAGTCATGAAATTAATTAGGTGTGCCTGTGAACCATGTGAGACAAGATGCTACAAACTTAAATGGTTTCAGTCTTTTAGTTGGGTTATAGATCTGATATGGAACATCTTGTATATTGGAGGAGTATTGTGTCATCAAAGCAGCATAGGAAAATGGAATTCAAAATTGTGTACATCTTTGTGTGCTGAGTTTGTTCTCTGTAATCTCTTCCCAACATCACTTCATCACTTTATTTACCTTTTAATTCTTTAGCACAAATATGTTTTATGATGCTTATTGCTGGAAACATTTATTGACGTTATGTTTCTTATTTCCTTTCATGGAATTGGGCAATTGACAGATGCAAGGTGTTGTAAACTTCTTTGGTCGGATATCCATTCTCATAGACCAGAACACACAGGCTTTCCATATGTTCATGACTGCGCTGCTTCAGGTTTTGTGTTCATCCCTGGCTCAGTCCTTTTTTTTTTTTCCTTTATTTCTTCATTTTCTTATCATATACATGGCTTCTATAGCTGTTTGAAGATAAAATGTGGAATTAAATTCCATAAGCTTTATATCTTGTATGTTTTAGGGTCTTTGGGGTTTTGTGAAATTGTTGCTTTGGAAGAATCACCATAAAAATGATGAGTCAAATTTTTTTGGTCTTGGTATTATTTGGGAACATCAACTTTCATGGCAAATTATGGAAAGGGTAATGTGTTGTCTTTATATTTTCAAGCACCTACCCTATCACACATTTCTTCTAATCTGTTGCCTTTGTGATCTCTAGTTGAGCACAGTCGTAGAGCAGTTGTCTGTTGGTTTTTTTTCCCCTTTTCAACTTGTTGCAAAATCTATGATCACATGCAAATGCTGCATGCAGTTTTATAAGTTATATACAGTTGTGTTCATGCTGAATAACAGCAATGATGAAATTGGTCTGTATTGCAGCTTTTTGATCGCTCTGGTATGTTGTATGGAGAGCTAGCGAGATTTGTATTGCGATTGCTTGGGATTAGAACAAAGCCGAAGAAGGTTAACACAGCAAGTCCAAATGGACTTCCATTGGCTGTAAATGAGAACTCTAAGGCTACTTCAAGTGGTTCTTGGGACAATGTTTGGGAAAGCGACACTGGGAAATGATGTTGGATGTGCCTATATTGGATTTGCTTGCCCAAAAGTAGCTCAGAGGATCATGTTGGAAAGAGGAAGAGAGAAAGAAGCAAAAGTTAACGTAGGCAACTCCTTAAGTATGTCCTACAATCTCTAGCTTGAGGGCGTCCTAGTGCAGCCTGAACTAGTCCAGTACCACAGTCCAAGTTATGCTCATACATATCCTACAAGTTACAGTGTGTTGTTTATATTCTTGTATTGGTTATTGTTTTGGCCGGTTGTGGGCGAGGAGGGATTCAAACCCCCGACATTGTGGTTCGTAGCCACGTGCTCTAATCCTCTGAGCTACAGGCCTCACCCCTTCTCCAATGGATTTGTTCCCCGGATTACCCTAAAGAAAAGGAACCTTTCCTCTCCAGCCATTTCGGCTTAAGATGTGAAAGTGGGAGAGAAGGGATTTCATATTTAGGGTTTTGAATAAGATGACATTTTCATTTTTCATTTTTATTACTTTTTTATAATCTCTGGGAAACTCATCCCTTGATTATGAGACTTCGGCATTGATTTATACCTTTGCCCCTTCAGTCATAGCTGGATACTAGGATAGATGTTTTCGAAATGTAATATTTGGGTTATTGAGTAACTTTTACGAGGCCACGCCTAATTTAATTTTTTGTTTGCCACGTTCTCATTACTGCTAGAGAATAGAAGAAAATGAGTATAACCATAGATAAAACTTCTGGGAAACACATTAACTTTTATTTTCCCATAACATAACCAGAACAAAGTGTATGTACAGATTCACAATCTGAAAAAAAAAAAAAAGTGAGATAGGGATATTCTAACACTAGAGACATTTGCACAATTGTTAAGAAGACCCTTGTTCCATTCTAAGTTCTAACTTTGAGGCCAAGAAAATAGTCCCATAAATCCGTACTATACATTTGAAACTCACTTTAAATTTATTCTAAGAAAATCAGAGGAAATAGTGTTAAACAATATTGTAAACAACTCGATCGATAAATTAGAGTGACAAAATCATTTTTACCTCTTTTTTGAAGTAAAGGGGTGACAGATCGAATGTATCATTGAAACGATACATCATCAAATACGATGAAAAGTATCAATTTACACAACTCATAAAGTTCAAGTGGAGATGAATAAGGGAGAATGAGAAGAAGTGCAGTGCATTTGACTATTTTACGGAATGGCAAGACTTGAAGTAAAGTTCTTTAGGAATATAATTTCTTGCTCAATTAACATTTGACACATGATAAAAATTTTATGCATGACCAATCATGAGGGTAAATCAAACTTATGATTGGAAGAATCTTATAACAAACATATAAAAAACTTTACCTAAGTTTGTTCCATATTTATAGGGTTCTGCTATAAAAAAACTATATAGTTTAAGCTATAGAGTTCATGTGTCTATCTCTCTCCTCTCATTCTTTTTGTTTATTTTGACTTCTATTAATTTTTCAGGGAAATGTGTTATGAGAGGAGAGAGATAGACACATGAACTCTGGAGTTTTTTATAGCAAAACCCATATTTATATTCCTTATCTATGCAAAATTATATTGTGATTTAAACATTTATTTGTCTTATTTAAATTATCTATTATTATTTTTTTTTTTTTGAAATTATATTTATTCTTATTTTTTACTATAATTAGTTGAAAAATTAGAAAATTGCATTATTTAATCAATTCCATAACCCAAAGCAACAAGGAAATTGAACCCAAGTGCAGTTAAACCGATTCCTTTTCTTTGACATTCCTTTCTGTTGTTTAAATCAATGATGTGAAAATCGGACTGGACCGCCCGGTCCGACCGGTCGGACCGCTAACCGCAGAGAGGAACGAGTTGGTCCAATCCAAAAAACCGAAGTGGGGGTTGGACCGGATTGGACCGGGAATAACCAATAAAAAACCGGAAAACCGGGTCCAACCGTTGGACCGAACCGGCGGTTTGAGGATTTTTTTTTTTTTCATTCCACTGCCTTCTTGGGGTAAAACTATACTTCTGCCTCCAAACTTTCTAATTTCTAGGGTCCTATCCCCTTTATTCTTTGAAACATCACATTAAGACCCTTAAAACTACTCAACTCCTCCACCATTGTATTCCTCATTTTGTCTACAACACTCCCATACCTTTGTTTCATTCTCATAATTATTTTTAACGTAACTTACAAACACATCTTTCACTTCTTTACTTTTCAGTTTAGTCCCTGGTAGATTCTCTTTCATACTTTTACCTCTTTTTTCACCTATTTTACCATTCATTAGTTATATCCTTCCAAAGTCTCCTTGTAAATTATACTTCCATAATTATTTTATGCCTCTCAAATTCTATTATCTATCAAAAAGGTCCTTCTTCAACAATTGGGGTGTTACATCTCTTAGACCCCCAAAAAAAATATAGAGGGTTTATATTTGATATATTAAAAATAATTATTTATTGCGTCATCCGGTCCGACCAATGGTTCAACCGGTTCAACCAATCAAACCGTGAACCGAACACTTGTCTGAGTCTTTGTCCGGTTCGGTTATGACAACACTGGTTTAAATCACATGTTATTTGAAATATGAAGTTGCCCTCTGAATTCAGAAGAAGATATCATGATCTTACTTACAGTCGGTTCATCCCTCAACAAACAAGCGTAATTCAAAAAATAAAAAACAAGCGCAATTCAAGAAATAAGCTACCACACAAATACAAATCCAAAAGTATAGAGGAAAGAAAAAGAGGCTAAAAGAAAAGAAATGAAATGGGTAGGGGGTATACTATACATTAAGCCATTCAAATATACAACATGCAAAATCAACACCAACTCATTAAAAATGCCCTCCCGGCTCAACCCTAGAATATCTTCAGTACAACAATGAACTGAAGATGAAAAATGAAAATATAGGCACCATATATTCCAATTTACCAAAATTACAGCCTGCAAAAAAAAAAAGCACCATAGACACATTGTAAATTTTGCTGGTAGACAATATTGTGAGACAAATAGATATTTTTGGAGAGAACAAAATCACACCAAAACATATAATTACATTAATTATGGATTATGGATATTTATCAACAGATGATCCTGAATTGCATTACTTCTTAAAAACACATCAACATAAAACAGACAGAAATGGTACTCACCAATATTTTTTAACTGAGATGTTGGTAGTGCAGGTAATGACATCTCTGAAAAACACAGTAGCCCCAAGAGTTCAGAAAAAAAAGTGACAACCTCAACATCCTGACCATATAATGTCAAAAATAACCAAGCAAAACTAATTTATCCAATCACATACCGGGAGCACAAAGGGACACAGATGAAATTGAGGATGATAAAGGCCATGGTGCAGCAATGTTGTCACTCAAATCACAAGTAAAGCTAAAGCCGGTTGAATTATCAAATACCACATCTGCAGGCAAGCTTCGAAGTAGACATCCTGCATAAACGGATAATATTAATCTTACTAACAATAAGATCATTTCCTTCAAGAAAAAACATGGTTTTACTGTGCTATGACAATGATTACAAAAAAGCACATTTTCATTGCTGTCCAGCAGAATACAAAAGTACAATCTATTGGTGCACTCTAATCAACCAAAGGAGATGTCCCATATTGGCCTTATATGTCAGATTCAGCCAACAGAGCCTAATTCATCAACCTAGTCATAAAACTATGGCAATATTTTCCAAATGCCTGACTAGAAAACCTTTTTACCCAAGAATACGTGGGCATATCCTAGTAACAAATATTATATCCCACAATCCAAAGCCACTGCAATCAACTCTATTATGTTGGTTGAATCAACATGATAATTCATGGATAATATGGTTTAATTAATCACAGGAAGTAGAAGCTGCAAACCTTGTCCATATGCTGTACCACCTCCAAGCAGAAACACCACAAAAAAGAACTGAATTAGACAAACTAGAAAATTGGTGATAAGCAAATAATAATAATANATAAATGTTTAATGAACTACAACATGATGGGCTAGGGGCAGCAACATTCCGGCAGGCACTAATTACTTCTGAAGGCTCCTTGAAAGTCAAAGGACAAGCTGCAGAAGCAAAGTTACTTCACTTCAATAGGAGTCCAAACAATCAACAAAAAATATGGAAAAAAAAAAAAAGAATAATCATTTCATCTGTTAAACAAAGATCATCATTTAGATAGATGTCATGAACACATTTTCCAATAATTATCTCAAAATTTGGCATGTTCTCCTTAGAATGGTACAATTCACATGCAATGACTAACTCGAAACTTATTATGATTTGATGCTGTTAAATAAGACGTGCATTTCTATTTTTACCAAAAATAGAAGCATTTGTATAAATCATCAGTTAAAACAATCTTTTTTTGTACGTAGTATAAAGACCATTTGTTTCTCATTGACATCCAAAGTAAGAGGACACAAAAATCCAGGGGAATAAACCAAATCCTCTAGAAATAAGTAATAAAGTTGTGATTCAATTGGACTAATGTTATTAAATCACTAATATCATTGCATTTTACCCACAGTTAAGTACAGCTATATTCATCAATAGGATGATAAACCTTGTATGATGATGAAATCAGATATATGCACATATTCTCTAAAGTACAAATATGTTGTTAGAACCATAAAGTTTTATACCTTTATTGACTTTACAGGCAGATAGTATTCGAAAAGCAGTGTTTGCAGCCTCCGATGAGAGCTTTCTGGAAAGATAGGAATAAACCACACCTTTACAATCATTAAGATAATCAATGTGGTTCACTTCCCCAGCCAAGTTTTTATTATCATTGATCCTCAGTCCTCTTCCTGAAATCTGAAGTGCCGCATCCATTATTGCAGGCTGACAAATAGGTCTACAGCACTCTTTCAATGGATCAACAGTGCTGCAAGCCTCAAGTAGTTTACTTGTGTTAACTGTTGTCTCAAAAGTGGACAGATCCTTTACAGGACAAGACCCACCTGTAAGATTAGATGATTTTACAGAGCAAAGTGTTGGGATTGAACTATTTGCCCCTCTACTGGCTAGGATACTAATGATATCAGAAAAACAATGATCAGTAATTGCATTTGAAAGAACCAACTTATCAGAGTTCTTACTGAAGAAACCCTGGAAGATGTGGATTAGGCTATTAAACTGTGGACAACATATTACATTCCCTACAAGGGCTGCCAAAGGTCCAGAGCAATCAGATGCTGTTTTATCTAGGGTGTTTGATATATCTGAAAACTTTACTGGGCATTTTCCAGTTAAAACTGGTTCATATCTGGTTGGGAAAGTGGGGTACATAGGTGGCAAAGACTCAGTGGGATTTGGGTATTGTGGTATGACAGCAGGGGATATCTCTATGGGATCAAAGAGTCCAACGCTAGGTGCCTTAGCCATCTCCACCATAGAAGTAATATGACTAGAGTCAACCTGTGTTTGTTGTGCCACTACATCTTCATAAGCTTGTAGCCAGATGATGAAAAAAAGTAGTTGACAGCACATAGAACCTGCAACAATATCATCAGCAATCAGCACCAAAAAATGAACTATCTATAAAGAGCATGACAAGGCACAAATATCAGCATAATGTGTAAAACAAAGGAGATATGGAACAAAGCTATGAACTCAACAACCAACAAAGGTTGGCCCATTTCGGCCAAAAAAAAAAATAGAGGTTGGCCCATTTGGTAAGGAGTCGACTCATGACCTTGTAGGTCATGAGTTTGATTCCCGCTACCGATGTGAGGATTTTGTTGGTAGGCGATCTGTACGTACCTCTATAAGCGCTCAAAGAGCCTGAAGGCATGCCCTAGCCTTGGTGAGCCCCTAGGGTCCAACTCACCTAAAATTTCTGTAACCAAAAAAAAAAAAGCTATGAGCTCAACAAAGGATATCTATGTATTTAGATTTAATTAAGATTTTAAAACATAAATAGATAATTTGTGGATATGTGTGAAAACTCCAAAATGTAGACTAAATAATGCACCACCAAGACAGCATCCATCAATTATACTAATGCCTAGCCTTTAGACAATTAGCATCCTGAAAAAAGCCCATAACACCACTAACCCTTTGGTACCATGAGTTTTACACGGGACAACCTTGTGGTTGCATGTCACAACCCCTTAATGGAATCTGTGACCAGCACGAACCACAAGAAAGAACCACCATGGCTCGTAAGCCTAACATCTTAATATCCCATAACCAAATGCAATCTAACACATACATCTATTAATGACTTATAATTCATTTATCAAGATCAAACTTTTATAGAAATTCCAACAAAGTCTCCCCTATAAATAGAGGGGTCCATAAAGTATACAACAGCCATTTCAACAACAGAAGTTCAAATAGAGAACTCCGCTCTAATGAAAAACTAACTCAGTAGTAAACACAACATGATCCTGACTGTAAATCTTACAAAACTACACTAGAGTCGATACCAAATACAAATGAATCAATGTTACCAATTATGTGGGACTCCAAGAGGATTGCTCAATCTAGACGTTGCTAGAAGATGACTCCTTCAACCTGGAACTGAAAATGGTAAACAACAACGAGGTGAGTCAAGGGACTCAGTGAGTAATCCAACCTATTCTAGTCATGAAGGGCAAAGTATCTCCACTAGTTTCAAAATAATAGTGCATGCACAAAATACATTCATATCTCAAATACACATATAAACGAACCAAACATATCTTGTATGCTCTTTTCATAGTCAAACATCATAGCACAAGCAGTTCTCATAATACGAATCATAGCTCGAATAGTCACATAGATCACATTCTTCTACATTTGGTGAAAAATTCCATGAATTTCAATCTTTGTAATGATTCAAAACTCTTTCACAAAACTGAAATACATTTTAATCATAAAACCCATGGGTGGCGCCCCCGTTAGTGGAAAGTAAAATCGAAGGTAGGTTTTGCAAAATTCCTATCCCGCGAGAACGAATAGACTCCACATTTCATTTCATCAAATAATATCAAATCTCATTTCATCATAGTACAATACGAAACACTGTCTCGTATCCATATCAAATCTGGAATGAATCTTTCAAAACGTGTGTATTCATAAAACCTTTAACCTTGCCAAAAACAATATGCACAAACATGCCACATAAGCATGATAAAATAATTTCTAGAATAGAGAGGATACTCACCTGAAGGTCATGCACAATGACCTAAAATCCATTAATCAAAATACTACCTTCAAACTTGAGGTAAATGCGAAGTACCTAAATTTAATAACAAAACACATTCATCCTATTAGAATACTCCTAACACATAAGCTCACCAAGTGACACCTTACACATAATTTTACTATGTCATGAGCCTTCTCAAGCTATTACTTCCTATTCAAGATCCACCATGATTTCAACGAAATCCTTTTAATTCAAGAAAACCATCGAAAACACTCTTAGGGACTAAATTGCAACTTTAAAGTTTATACATGATAACCAAAATTCAAAATACTTGTTCTAAATTCAAATTGATAGAATAGAAATCATTGTTATCATCCATTAAATTAAACTCAAAAAAACTATTAATTATAAAAGAATAAAGAGTTTTAGTCAAAATCTCAAATTAAAGTTTTCCCCAATTTCCAACGGGTCCAAGAACGTAATGATAGTAAAACCAAATATCAATTTAATGATGTAGAATCAGTTTTTATCATCAAAATAGTTTATTAAATCAACTAATTTCAAGGAACCAAAGAGTTTTGATCAAAACCCCCAAATAATGTTTTGCCCTAAAACATATCAAATCCCTAATTCATGAACAATGTGCTAAACATGAAATAAGTGTTCTAGAATCTTAAAAACATCATCAATGAGCAACATTGTAGCAACCAGATGTAAGGTACAAGTAAAAAACATGGGTCAGAACCGACATTTTGGAAATTACACAAGAGAGACGAAATGGAGAAACAAATGTACCTAAGAGCGAAGAGAGGAAGATGGCCGGCGGGAGGTGGCCAGACGACGTCGCCGGTGACCTCTGGACGATAGCTGATGACCGACGACGGTGACGGTGGTGGCTGGTGGCAAAGGCGGCGAGAGAAGTGGAATCGGAAGTGAGAAGAGTGTGTGTGCCAAGTGAAGAAGAAAGGCGTCGTGGCTTTTTTAAGGTCTGTGGGCTGATTTTGTAATTTTCAAAACTCAGGGGGGACAAAATAATATTAAGATGCAGTGCTACAAGAATTAGTATTTGTAAAACTACCCAGAATCATTTAAGTCCTTCCAAAATGGTCCCTAAAACTCAAAATTTTAGAAAAAAAAATTCTTAACAAACTTTATATCGTTGGTTTCGTTTCAAAGAATCGATTCTAAATACCTAATTTATTTTTGAAAACTTTATCTCTAATATCTTTCAATTTTTATTTGACATCATTTTATTACAATGTCGAAATAAAAGGTTAGATCAACTTTTAAATTTTGTTTATCCTCAAAATTTAATTACAAGCTCATAATAACTTTTAGATTTACTATATAATCTTATTTCAATCAAAATACCAAACCTAATAATTTCTATAATATCTTGAAATATTACATTACATATTATAATTCAAAGAGAGGTGCATACTGCATAGCCATGCAACAAACTTGGTAATACTTTCACGAAAAAAAAACAAACTTGGTAATACCACTAATCTTGAGGTTTGCAACAAAGAAGCGCATAGATAATAGATTAGTCTATAGATACATTACTGTTGTTGACCATGTCAATTAGAACAAGTTCACCATTTTGAGTTTGAAATAAATTTTGGAAATATATTTTCGTTAAGGGGATAATTTCGCCATGGATGTCTTAGAGAATAATTATTTGTCAAAACTCAAGCCTTGAAAGAGACAATTACATATTCAAGATTGTTTCCATGCCCGTGACTTGTTTTATTATACAATCTCATTAAGACAGTATATAGGCATTGCAATGACATATATCAGCTCAAAAGGAGAAAGCAATACGCACGTATCAGCAAAAACGGTTAGACTGATCAGCACTTCACCCTCAAGTGGAGGACCCGCAACAAAAGAATTAGTCAATATTTTCGATGGTATATACTCTCGATTTATATTAAAAAAAACTGTTATGGTGGAACTGGCGTCTCCAAAACAAAAGGTGTGTTTAGGATGTAGGTATGTAATGATATAATGATTTTATCTATTGAAATGATAATGAGAAAATTATCTAATAAAAATGGAATGATAAATGGTGTTTGGATTGTTTGAGATGTAATGAAAAAACAAGATGTGAAATTATGTAAAAAGGCATGTAATGATTGTGGTTAATCGAAATAATTATAGGGTTTTTTTAAAATTGTAGAGGAGTAGAATATAATTGGTAATTGATAATGGAATATTGGAATGAAATGAAAATAATGAAATGAAATTTTGGTACTTGGTTGTGGTTTTATAAAATAAAATGGTAATGAAATTGTCTTGGAATTTGTGCTAAAGGATAATATTTGTAAATTGTAATGAAGGTTGGACCAAAATGAAATTGTCTTATGGAATGGAATGGGGACCAAATTGTAAATAATATGAAAATTTTAAAAAATATACTATTTGATCTATGATTGTATATCGATTCAAGGAATCGGTCCTTAAATAAGTAAAATGTTTGTCTCGGCTCATAAAAAATCGCATTCATCAACGATTGGGTCTCTCTCGCAAATTTAATAACAAAAAAATAAATTCAGGGACCAAAGTAGAATATTATTTACAAATTCAATGACCAAATAATTTATCTTCAACAAACAACAAATAATTATACATAATTTGATAAATAATTTCAATAGTATACCGTACATAAAAAAATAAGATAATTATTTTTTAAAAAAAATAATTTGTTTGAAAGAATAATACCAATGTTATGATGTTATGAAAATTGGACTGGACCGGGTGGTCAAACCAGTCCGATTGGGACCCGAAAATGAAAACAGCTTGGTCGGGACAATTGAATCCCTTTGAATTGAATTGACACGAGTTGAACCGTGACCAAGAGCGGTCTTTAGAAAACCAGCTAGGACACTAATTTCCAATGATGAAAAAACCGGACCGGCGATCGAACCGGTTAGACCGGGGATCGACATGTGGTCTGGTTCGAGTCATGTCTGAAACCGCTCAGCATAGGAACCGATGATGAATCGCCTGAACTAGATAAAAACGGGATGAACCGGCGGTTTAGCGATCTGATCCGGTCGGGAAACTATGCACCGCCAATCTCACTTCTCGCCATTTCTGGCTTCAGTTGCTGCTGCTCCGTCACTGATATGTTGCTACGCCATTGATATGTGAGCTTATTTTGTGGAAGAAGAATCGAAGAAGAAGAAGTGAAGACGAGGAAGATGAATCTGAGTGAGAGATAAAAAGAAATAGAGATCTGAATCACACCCCATGAAAATATTTGGTTTGTTGCTTTGTTTATTCTGCGAATATTGAAAAGCCAAAGAAGTTTTAAATGGGGTTAGATTGCAAATGGAGTCAAACTGATAAGAGCGATGAGTTGAGAATGAAAATGAATGGTAGAGATGGTTGACATGTTTGACTAGCTCTCTTCCTTTATTTGTTTTGTGACCTAGATAACACTTCTGCCCAATAATCTCTGCTCTTGTGGCAGAAGAGAGCTAGTGGCGGGATGTCAACAAAGTTCAATCCCTGACAAAGATGTAGTTTCAATTTCATCAAATTATGCCCACACTATGAATCCTTTTCCATGCTCTCCAGAGACTCTTTCCTCTTCACTTTGTTGTAGCAACTCCTGGTATGCTTTTACGGAGTTGTCTATAAATCTCTCCATTGCCTAAAAAATACGCTACAGGCTAGTCTGTAGGCTACTGCTTTTGTTGCTTTGATAAATAATATTTTCAGAAACTGAGAGACCCTTATCTTCTCCAAATGCCAGAACTATTTTCCGCTCTAATGCTTGAATTTGCTTTTGTAGCTTTTGGTCATCCCTGTCTATATTTCTGACTTTTCTCTCGAGATCCTTGTTAACCATCATCTGTTGGTGCAATTCAAACTGATCTTGTTCCCATATCTGGAGCACACTCATCGTGAAGAGGTGCATAGGATCAACGACTTCTTTTTCAGATATTCTCTCTAATGCTTGGGACCACTGATTACATATTACAAATATCGGAGGAGCAACGATTCTATTGGGGGAAAAGAGAACTATGCCATCGGTGTTTCTTCAGGCTCATACAGGAGGCACTTTAGAAGCCAATTATTCAATGCTCTAACATAACCTTTTTGGGCACTAACCCAGCTAGAGAACTGAAAAGTCCAATTGATAAGTTCTTGTTCAAGCTTCTTGGTAGCTAGAAGATGACCATCACTACTCTTCTTTCTAGATCAAATGGAACCCAAAATTTTGGCTTCTCTCTAATCACTTCACACTGACTACGGTGACACTCAAGCATAGATTTCCACATTTTGGTCAACCTGATAAAATAAAAATATGTTAATATTTTTCATAGACCCACTAGTTGTACAATGATAAATACATATACATCATATTCATGTGTGTGTATATATATATGACAGCTTAATAAGTAAGCAACTTAATGACCACAAAACACAAGAATAATGCAAATAGGGCATAGGTACCAATATCATGTTGACATCCCTATTAGAGGCTCGCAGTCTCGACCATGAAGATGAAAATAAGTTAGGATAATTAAGTGAAAAATAAAAGGAAGAATAGAGAAACTAAGAGACCCTTATCTTCTCTAGATGCCAGAACCATTTTCTGCTCTAATGGTTGAATTTACTTCTGTAGCTTCTGGTCATCCCTGTCTATATCTCTGACTTTTCTCTCGAGATCCTTGTTAACCATCATCTGCCTAACATTATTCCTATAGCCAAGCATAGAGGTGTGTAGCGGTCGGTTTCGGGCGGGTTTGGGTAAGGGCTTTCTTAATTTTGGGTACCAATTTTTGTAACTATTAATAGAGCTCCCATTTATTAATTATTCATGAAAATATACTCTTTTTACTGTTCATAGGGTATGCATTCCAGCAGACTACGCAGGGCGCACTTGCCAAAAATTATAATCATACACATAGGGCGCATTCCACAAAAGAGCTCTCCAAAAATTTAATTTCAGAACGCAGGGCGCATTTGTCAGAGGAAACAAGTGTTTATTGGAAGTTCCAACGCAAGGCGCAATCTTCAAATGAAGCATAGAATTTTTTTTTCTTTTTTAAAACGTGAACGCAGTGCGCATTTAATAAAAGGATTCTCTAACAATCTATTTGCCACATGCGCCCTCCATCAGATTAAAATCTTGCCGCACATTCAAAAACTAACGGCGCAGATGACAAATGGTTTTTACTTAAAAAATCCAACTGAGTCTCTCTCCTTCCAGACGCCTTCGCTTCTTTCTTCTTCCGCCATTTTCCTCTTTTTTCTTCCTCCATACTCGCCGGAGTTCAAGTAAAATAGGAACGAAAACTTTGCAAATCAGTCACTGTAGGATCACACGGTAAGTCTCTCTTTTTTCCGTTCGTCTTTTTTCTTCTTTGATCAGATCTCTCCCTCATTATTTTCTCATTTGTTTTATTTTAGAGTGTCCTAATCTTCTCTATCTCGCCGTCGTCGTTATCACAGTATTATCCGGTAGGTTTGTTCATCCTCCCACTATTATATGCGTTTTGCATTGTTGATTCTGAGCTTTTTCCTAGTTCGAAAATGGTTTCTTAATTCAATCTTTTGTGTTGTTCTTGAACAAAAATGTGATTATAATCTTGGTTGAACTCTTTTCCTAGTTCGAAAATGGCTGCCTCATCGCGCTAAAAGAAAAAACAAAAAGAAAGAGCAAACTAAAAATTTGGTCCTTGAACATTTATAGAGTTAACAATTCAGTCCTTGGAAAAATAAAATATACGATTTAGTTTCTTGAAAAATACGATTTAGTCCCTAAATTGTTAATTTACTCTAAAGAAATTGGTGTTGGTCTTTTTTTTGCTACTGGTTTAGTCCCTAGACTTAATAAATTATTTCTTTTTTTTTGCTACTGGTTTAGTTTTTTAAATTTACTCCAAATAAAAAATCAGGCTTCCTAATATCAATCCATGATTTTAGAAAATGGTTGAGATTGTGATTTCATGATTATTGGAACAAATTAGAGTGATTTCATGATTATTGGAACACATAATCTTAGTAAATTAAATGAAAACCCACAAAAATAGGTTGAGATTGTGATTTCATGATTATTGGAACAAATTAGAGTGATTTGATTGCCTCTTTGATTAATTTATTAAAATTGTATTGTATTTTTGTTTGTTTTTATAATCTAAGAAATAATTCTATTGGTTAGCACTATTAAAATTGATTCTTGCCTTGATTTTGTTATGCCAACTCATATTATATTGTTTAAATTATATTATAAATTAATTAGATAAGTGTATTAAAGATTACAATTTAGTTACATATTTTTGTTATGCCAACTCATATTATAATATTGATTGTCTCTAATTCAAATCAAATATTTTTGATTTTCATTTCGGTAGCAATCGTAAATTTCCAATCAATTAAAATAATTTCAAATTTCAAATTAAACTTAAAAAGTAACATATTGGATAAATAATTATAAAAAAGTTAAAGGATATGTTTTTTTTAAGGTTAAAGAATATGTTTTAAACAAGTTAGATTAATATAATTAGTTAAATTTATGGTTATTATAAATTAATCTGTTAAAGAAAGTTTTTTTGAAAATTTTGACTATTAATTATGGTTAGATTATTATTAATTAATTATTTGTGTTAAAGAATAATTGGTTTTAATAAATTAGTAATATAATTTTGTTTATATGTGTAGCTATGACACAAAGAAACGAAGCTGCACGATTGATAGATCCAGGTCCTCACAACCCTAAATTGTTATATTTACAAAGTAAACATGTCTCTGAGGCTGTATGGCAGGGTCATGTGAGTTATTTTTTTTTTTTTTATTATAAACCTATGTATATTATTTATTAATTTCATAATTATTATGTCTTATTTGCTTATGATTCTAATGTCAGCCTGATCGTGTGTTACAAGTCCGAAGAAATATGTGTACGGGATATCATTATCCCCCAAAAAAGTTAGTACCATATTTAAAGCGGGCTGGATTTTATGGTGTGTCACGAGCGGGTCACATCGTGTATGATCATTCGCTTGTCAGTGCGCTGGTGGAGAGGTGGCGACCTGAGACGCATACTTTCCACATGCCACAGGGTGAGTGTACCATCACCTTGCAGGATGTGGCAGTACAGTTGGGCTTGCCTATTGATGGGCAGCCAGTTATTAGTCGCATCCCACAGGGTGATCATCAGACAAAGTTGTTTGAACAATTACTTGGGAAAGTCCCAACAACGAGGGATATGAGGGGAAACAAAATTAGGTTGAGTTGGTTGGTTGACAAATTCCCTGATAATAACATTCCTGAAAATGCCTCTCCTCAAGTATTAGAGCAGTGGACCAGAGCTTACATAATGAAGTTGATTGGAGGCTTTTTGTGTCCTGATAACACCGGCAGCCATGTCACATGTATGTACTTACCACTTCTAGAGGACCTTGATAGATGTAAGACATATAGTTGGGGTTCAGCAGTGTTGGGTTATTTATTTAGAGAATTATGCTGTGCAACTGATTATTATGACAAGAATGAGATCGGTGGTTGCCTCCATTTGTTGCATGTATGGGCATGAGATCGATTTCCTATTTTAGCCCCAAAAATCAAGGGACGTCATGCAGACCAGCTTCCCAAGGAAGAAGAAGTTGTCGAGTATCCCACACCACCACCGTACGGGTACAGGTACGTGATGTAATTAGTCTTACATTATTTAACATAATTATATTAAATTAATCTAAGTGTAATATTTTTTGTGTATGTTTTTTTTTTATAGGTGGTCAAATCAAAGAGGTTTGAACAAGTCTCCCAATCATCTGATCTATTATTACAGAAACCTCTTCGATCGAATGCTGGACACAGATGTAAGAACTTAACATATTAATTTAATTGTTGAGTAACTAATTAATATTAATATTGATGAATATCATATTTGTTATATGATTGTAGATTCGTTGGGAGCCATACAAGCGGGCATTGGAGCGCGGTCGAATACCTGATTACTGTTTAGAGGGTAGTCACTTGTGGCGGGCACATGTGCCACTCATATGCCTCTGTATTGTTGAGTGGCACCAGGCAGATCGGGTGCTCAGACAATTTGGAATGGATCAACCAATACCAATTGATCCTGTCAACATAGATTGGGAGCACACGCAAGATATGCGTGGCAAGGGTGACTTAGTTTGGTCAGTTGAGTTGTCTGAGTACATCAAGTTTTGGAATGCACGAGATCATCGCATTATCGAGAGTATAGAGCTCAATCAGCCCCTCAGTCGATCGTCACAGTATATGCGCTGGTATGGGGATCACAGTCGAAAGTGGATTCATCCCGATGGAGCATTATTTAATTTGGCAGTAAGGATATTATATATTTATATACATACACTTTTACTTAACTATGATATGTTTAGCACGAGTTTTTAATATCAATTATTTGTTCATTTTCAGGCTGAAGCATTTAAAGCTATAGGAGATGCAATCACAGACGAAGAACCCCCTGTGGAGAATATCAACGAGTATTGTGCAACCATGCTTAAGATACTGAGAGCACATGTCAACCCGATAACGCAACAAACAGAGAATGAGCAACATAGAGCTCCAGATGCTATTCAACTTTTACAGCCTATAGAAGTTGAGTGCGTGAGAAGAGCCCGACCTGCGGGGTTCATTAAGACTCGGAAGCCCATTGAGGTGGTCTTACGTTATGATGGTGATGGTGACGATGGAGATGAGGACGGTGGTGATGATGACGATGGAGATGATGACGGTGGTGATGGTGATGATGAGGATGAGGACGGTGGTGATGATGACGATGACGATGGGGATGATGATGGTGGTGATGGTGGTGCTCAATATGGTGGTGCTGAAGATGGTAGTGTTCAGTTTGGTTGTGTTGATCACGACACGGCATCCCAGTATGATCATGGTCAGCAATCGGCATCCCAGTATGATCATGGTCAGTCATCGGCATCCCAGCATGATCATGGTCAGTAATCGGCATCCTAGTATGATCAAGGACAATTTGCGTTGACACCTAGTTTGGGATTTGCTGGATATGGGTCGGCACCTACGTTGGGATTTGTCGGACATGGGTCGACACCTACGTTGGGATTTATCAGACATGGGTCGACACCTACGTTGGGATTTTCCGGACATGGGTCGACATCTACGTTGGGATTTGCTGGACATGGGTTGACACCTTGTTCGGGAGGTACTGGACAATATATGTCTCTTTTAACTGGATTGGAGGAGCCTTTGGACTTGACTACACTGGTGCCATATAATCCAGCGATGGTCAGTCCACCTATGTTGGAGCGTCTCCATATGGATGCTAGTGTTTATCAAGCACGCAATTATGCTGATTTGCCCCCGCGTCCTGATTTTTCATCGGAAGCCCACCCATTGGATGCACCAGCTCGTGTAGCCCATGATCCTCTTCCCACAGCTGGTGTAGCGGCACGAAAATCTTTTCGATGCAAAACCGCGACTACATGTAAGCATGGGAGCCCTCTTGTTCGTAACAACGCTCTGAAGCCCCCTCCAAAGCCTAAGCCTGGACGAAAAAAGTGATATGTTTTACTATTGTATGTTTAGATATTTCGTGAAACTCGTGTATTCAAAGGACTGTTTTATTTATTTTATTATTTTATTTCATGCATCCTAAACAATTATTTAACGAAATTTCTTGTTTTGATTTTCTTTTCTCTAACATGATATTTATAAAATCAAGAATTAACCACACAATAATATATTATCATTTAAACTATGAATTTAGAAGGAAACTTGAAAGTGGAGATATATAGGAAACAATTACATTAGTCCAAAGTAACAAACATAAACATCGAGGAACCAAAGTAAACAATTGCTAAGTAATCATCTTATGGTTGTTGTTGTCCATCTTGTTGTCGTTGTTGATCTCGTTGTTGTTGTCGAACAGGACATCTCTTCCTATTATGTCCATCACGTCTACAAATACTGCACCTTGATGGTTGGCCAGGTTCCCGTTCATCCATTTCATTATGGATACGTGTTGATCGTGGGCGACCAGCCGGTCTCAATCTATCTGGGTCTGGTACCAATTTAGCCCCCCTCACCTTTGGCCAACATTTCTTATCACCCACAGCATGAAATGGATAACTATATGTGGTGTATATGGTTGAAAGCTTATAGATGTCATCAACAAATTGGTAGGCATCTCTACCCCTTGCCTTACAAACAGCAAGGACATGGGAGCAGGGGTATCTCAAAGCTCGAAACTCACCGTAGTCACAATGTCTATCATTAAGATTGACCCTCATAACCCGGCCAAACTGGCGAGACCGGCGGTCCCATGGTTCTCTCACCTCATACTCGTTTTCTTGGAAGTTAATTATCTACACATGGCAATCAGAGGATTTTGCTGAATTCTTCTCCAGGGCTTTGCGAAAGTACTCACAATACACATGTCCGGCAGCCATCTCTGCACATGCCTGTTGCGCACGGTGATTATACCATTCACAAACTTTGTACAGTGTTGCTTGAGCCAATGAAGTGATTGGAAGACATCTAACCCCTTTTAGAACACCATTGACACACTCAACCAAATTGGTAGTCATATGACTCCATCTTCTTCCTTCGTCATATGCACGACACCACATCTCTCTAGGGCCTATTTCATCAATCCATTTTGTCACGTTACCCTCCTTCAACGGGCGCAGGCTTGTCAACCTCTCATCTACCAAATGTTGTTGGTACTCGTTCCCTGCATGTACAACAAAAGCATTACAATTAGTAAAAACAAGATAAAACAAGTGTGAAAAAAAAATCTTAACTATTTCAACTAAATTTACCAATGGACTTGAAGATCTTCTTCAATTTTCGGTCCTTCCATTTTTTGTTGAAATTACTAGCCAAGTGTCGAATGCAAAAGACGTGGTGTGCCAGTGGAGGTTGCCAACCTAGACCGGCGTTATTTTCAATTGCAGAAATGAGTGCACCATTACGGTCAAAAATAAGACAAACATGTCTTTCCTTCACCACATGACGGCGCAACAAATCTAAGAAGAATGACCATGCAAGAATTGATTCCTCTTCCACAATTGCAAAGGCTAATGGGACAACATTCAAATTCCCATCCTGCCCTGTTGCAATTAACAACTTGTGTCTATACTTTCCATATAGATGGGTTCCATCAACTTGGACAATCGGTTTGACATGCTGGAATGCATCAATGCATGGTTTGAATGCCCAAAACACACGACCGAAGATATTATCACCAGGAATAGATGGTGATGTTTGGAACTCATATATTGTGCCAGGCATAAGATTATAAATGGCGCACATCCATCTACGTAGCAAATCATATGACTCTTCCCAACCCTCGTATCTTTGGGTCATGGCTAATTGTTTCCCTCTCCATGCTTTTGGGTATGAAGGAGTGTAATGAAATTCCTCTTTTATACGTTGCCTCACTTGTGAAATACGTATGTCTGGGTTCTCTCCAACAATGCCCATGATGTACCCACTAATCAAACGAGCGTCCATTCTTTGATGATCCTACACACAGTTCAAGAATAAAAGGCTAAATAAGTAAAACTTATAAAATAAATGTAAGTTACCTAATTAAAAAAAAGGGTAAATTACAAAATAGGGTCCTGTGGTTTGGCCCCGTTTCAGATAGGGTACATGTGGTTTGAAAAGTTTCAAATTGGGGCCTGAGGTTTACGCCGTTTACAAAATGGGGTCTAGGTGGTTTTGGCTGTTAAAAATAACGGTGCACGTGATTATCACGTGCACCCTAACCTGACTTCTGTTTTTTTTTTGCTCAAATCCTAATTTGACTCATCCCAGATTTCCCAGTCGCTTCCCCTACAAAATCTCGCTTCTTCATCATCATATTCATATGCCCATTTCTTCATCCCTGGAATCTGAATCATCCAACAACAACAACAAGAAAAATCCCCCAATGCTAAAATCCAAACCCAAACTCGCATTACTCTTCCTTTTTCCTCTGCTACTTTTTTTCTTCAATATTGCCTCTGCAACCACCAACACTACTTGCCCCACTTATTCTTGCTCCAATGGCCTCAAAATCAAACACCCATTTTGGCTCTCACAAGGATCCTCCCCTCAACAATACTGTGGCTACCAAGATTTCAGACTCCTCTGCTCCGACGAAGGCTACCCCATTTTATCTCTTCTTGTAGGCAGATACTACAGAGTATCAAACATCAACTACAACAATCACACCATTCATCTAATCGATTACGACACCCAAAACCAAACATGTCCGAGGGCAATCCACAACGTCCCTCTTTACAATTTGCCCCTTTCTCACTCCTCTTTGAATTTGAACCTCACCTTTTACTACAACTGCACTTCTCATCCCTCCGAAGCCATGCCCATAAGGTGTTTGACGTCTGGTCTGAAATGATGATTGAAAAGGAAATTAGGGTTTGCGATTGACAGTCGATTTTCTGCAGTGTTCGAAGAGTGAAGAAATTAGGGTTTGCGATTGGGGTTGAATGTCGGAGCGAGAGATGGTGACTGTCGCGAGCGTTTCAAGGTGGATGAAAGTCGCGAGAGTGAAGATGGAGGAAGATCGTGAGAGTGAGAAGATGGAGGAATTTCGCGAGAAATGTGACTAAAGGTGGAGAATCGCGATCGATGGTGAGAATGAATGAAGATGAAGGAATTTCTGCAGATTTTCTTGTTGTTGTTGTTGGATGATTCAGATTTCAGGGATGAAGAAATGGGCATATGAATATGATGATGAAGAAGCGAGATTTTTTAGGGGAAGCGACTGGGAAATCTGGGATGAGTCAAACTAGGATTTGAGAAAAAAAAAACAGAAGTCAGGTTAGGGTGCACGTGATAATCACGTGCACCGTTATTTTTAACAGCCAAAACCACCTAGACCCCATTTTGCAAACGGCGTAAACCTCAGGCCCCAATTTTAAACGGAAGGGGATTTATATAAGGCATTTATCCATACTTGTTTTATTTGGTGTATGCGCCCTACGTTCGATTTGAAAAAGATTAAAATTATTGAAAGTTTCGTTTATGGTTAGCGCCTTTTGTTGTCGAAAGAAATTAAATTTTTAATGTTTCATTTGTTGGGTGCGCCTTGTGTTGGGGAAAAATATTAAATTTTTAGATGTTCCATTTAACGAGTGCTCCTTGTGTTGGGGAAAAATATTAAATTTTTAGATGTTCCATTTAACGAGTGCGCCTTGTGTTAAGGGTAGGAAACTTATGTTTTTGAATGGTCCACTTATTGTGTGCGCCTTGTGTTAGGAGAAAAATATTAAATTTTTAGATGTTCCATTTAGTGAACGCGCCTTGTGTTGTTGAAAATTAAATTCTTCAATGGTTCATTTGTGGAATGCGCCTTGTGTTAAATTTGGATATCCTATTTGTTGGATGCGCCCTCCGTTTCCTTTTTATCCACTTGTACGAACCGATCTCATGAACAGTAAAAATGGCCTATTTTACTAAATAGTTTAAAATAAAATACCTGCCTATTAATACTTCTAAAAATGAGTCTACTTTTTCACTTTTCTCTTTGGGTGAGTGAGCGGGTTGATTTTTTGCCACCCAAACCCTTCCGTCAACCCATCCAACCTAATGAGTGAGTGTTGATTCGGGTTTGAGCGAGTTGAACTTTTCTTTACGCAAAGCATTTTTTGAAAAAAAATTAAAAATTGCAAAATATTTATGCAAAATATTGAGTGTGAGAGTCTGAGAGTGAGACTGTGCGAGAGATGTTGGGAACCGAAAAAATTGTGAGATTGGAGAGGGGTGAGTGGGAGACACTTGTGATTGAGTATGTGACTTTGGGAACCATGAAAGTAACTCTGTTGGGTTATTTCTTTTTAAAGCAAGTTTTAAATTTATAAGCCCAAGTGCAAGCGCACACTACCGAAGTAACATAAAAACTCAAGCACCGGGTATCGTCCCACCGAGATCTTACTTGCGAATTCACTCTAAACACAGGCTATAGCGATTCATTTAATCTAAGCAACCAAATTCCGATAAAAGATTCAACTGAATAAAACTAAATTGCAATAAACAGGTTCCAAATTGAACACCGAAAGAACTTCCTAAAATTCAAGTGTAAAAGACTTCCCTAGGATTATCCCTTCTTAGCAATTTCACTTAACTAATTAACTACTCTGAATATGGACTTACGATAATGGCAAAGCTAACCCTGAACTCTTAATTACTTACAATTACCTTTCAGTCAATTATAAGCCTCTTGAATCTAATTAACTCACCTATATTTCTATGGTGAACCAACTATATCAATGCATTAAGTTCAAGTTCAATTGGGTTCCCCTAGGCTAATAGGTATATGCCTATCCTATTAACAAATTCCATTAGAGAATGAAATCTAAAGGCAATCAATGCAAGACCTAGCTTCAATTAATCTCTTTCAAGCTTAAATCAAAGCAATTCATAAGAATCCCCAACATTGGTGGCCACACAAAGAAGGAGAAAACATAATACTCATTAATTGAACTTTAACATAAAAAACATCCATAATCAAAGTAAACAATTAGTTAATCTACATTGCTAAGAAGTTCTAATCCTAGAGAACTATAAAGTTTAGCCTAACATTCCAAAACAAAAGAAATCAACAATCATGATGAAACAAAGAAGAAGAAAATAGAAGAAAAGAGAAGAAACCCTAAGAGAGAATCTCCAAATCTTCACTTTCTCCACCTAAATCCACCAAAATCGTGCTTCCCAAGCGAGAATCCAAGCTTGCCTAGCAATTTCGCCCTCCACTTTCGCTCTAGGGTTCGTCCCTTGTGTCTCCTTTAGTCCCCCTTCGAAGAATGTCCAAATCTGCCCCAAAAAATCGCTAAAAGCTGTCGCGACTCGCCTAGGCGAGCTGCACCTCGCCTAGGCGAGATGTCTTCATTAATCCTAGCTGGCACAGGACAGGGCGCCTAGGCGCTCAAATGGGCGCCTAGGCGAGGAGGATTTTTCAGCAACACTAAAATCTTCATTTTGACCCCGATTCGCTTCATACGGAGAACCCCGGACCTCTCAACATCATCTAGGCATTTTAAGCTTCAATACAAGGTCCTGAAACATTAAAAACTCAATAAATTTGGTGCCCGAAATCGTTGGTTAACTTGGACAATATAAAACGAAAATAAATCAAACTAAACTTAAAACTAAAAAATAAACATCTATAACTAATAAAACACTAAATACTCACTTAATAAGCTTCATTAATAAATAAAACATGGATAAAAGCCCCGAAATGACTTGAGATTATGACCAAATAACTCTAAATTATTAGAGTTATCAAACTCAGATTAAAAACTTACCCAAGAAGTTTCACTAAATATCTCAATTTCTTATTGCCTTTTTTAATCGGGTCGAGTCGGGTTAAAGCGGGTTAATCTGATCAGACCGCATTATTTGAAAAAAACTAGATCCGCCTATATCCGAATGATCAAACCCGAACCAACCGAACCCAATATTTTCGGTCGGGTTAACCCATTTTTGCACACCCCTAGCCAAGCACTCTTGAGAACATACTACAAATAGTATAAAAAAAAAAAAAAAAA
>QANZ01050747.1:43435-59536 GCA_003254925.1 Chamaecrista fasciculata | reverse complement strand
TTTTTTTTTTTTTTTTTGTTGTAGTAGTAGTTGTAAAGTTGGACAACGAAGAAGGTTTTAGAAGTGCCTAGAAGATTTGTTAGCAAAAACCAAAATGGCTCCTTCTATTGCAACTTGCTGGGATAATGCCTATATACAGGGCTTGTCCATTTTCTTCAAAGGGTGAGTTCAACAACTTAAGAAGCAATAGGGAGGAATACTTCCACCTTTTGTACACCACAATTTGTACCAATACTTAAGGTTGTAATGAGGTTTGATTAGTTGTAATTCATGTGTGAGATAGGATTTATAATCTTTTTCATTCAAAAATTATATTGATGAGGCTTCGTAATTTTTTAATCTAAAAATCTTGTACAAGTAGTGAAGTTGTTTTAGTGGAATCGTGGAGTAAGTCTTGAAACATTGAACTATGTTAAAATTTTATGTACGTTTCTCATTTTTCTTTAATCTCTCTTTATTTGTTTTGTGACCTAGATAACACTTCCGCGGCCAATAATCTCTACTCTTGTGATAGGTAAATAATGAAACTACCAACAAGATGCCGAAATGATCTTGCATCCACACATATTAACTGGACATTCTGAAATATAAATGACAAAAATAAACTTTAAGACAAATTCATGATTGATTTTAATATTAGACCTTGTAACTATTCACTTAGGTCACTTTGATTGAACATAAAAAAACAATATATGTAAAATACAATAGTTGGCGATGGTTTGTTTGTTTTTTGTCAGAAGGCAATGGTTTAATTTAGAAATGTTACAAAACAGAGCTTGAGGCCTTTTTTTTCTTGTTGGGCCTAAAGTTCTTAGAGGGAATAGTACCAAATTGGACCCCTTTATAAAATTAATTTTGAAACTAAATTTATGAACTTTAGAATCCCCAACATCAGGGAATCCAAATCCATGTGAGAGAAGGAGACGATATATACCAAATATACAAAGCAGTGTGAGAATCTGGAAAATTCCCTTCAATGTGATAGCTATCATCTGATTATTATTATTGTTGTAGATTCTAACTTGCCTTTTCCTTTTCACTTTTCGTTCCTTTGGAGAAGAAGCAATTACATTTATAAATTCCCTGATTCAGAATCTAAGGGCTTTTCAGGGTTTTAACCGAAGAGTTTTTTTTTTTAAGGCTAAAGTTCTATTTTGGTCCTCCAGTTATGCTCAAAGTTCCAAATTGGTCCCCCAGTTATTTTTTGTTTCATATTGGTCCCCCAGTTATGCAAAATTTGACAAAGTTGGTCCCTCTAACAGTTTTCATTCATTTTTCCGTTAAAAAAAATATAAAATTGATTTTTAACTCCTAAAAATTTAAATTTTTTGCATTAAGGACCTTTTTCTCTATAATAGAACCAAAATGTAATAAAAAAGAAATAACTGGGGGGTTTTACACAAAAATGACAATTTCTCTCCCTCACTCACTCTCCCTCCGACGCTTGAGATCTAGAAATCAGAAAGCAAATCGGCAAATCACAATAAATAGATATACTCCCTCAAGAACCAGAAAAATCAGAAAGCAAATCGGCAAACCTAGAAAATGCCGTCAAACCTCCGCCACTGAAATTCCGAACCTGCTCTGTTCGAGAATCAGCGCCGGAATCAACTCAGTCATGCAAAACGTCTCCTCCGTTCGCAACCCAGCGCCTCCGTCATTGCTCCGCCAGAAAACCTCCACGGAAACCGCCGACATCCATCGCCGACCAGATCTGTGCAATCACCGGCGACGAACACCCCTAACGACGCGATCTCCTGCCCGCAAATGACTCACGCGATTTTGTCTTCCGCCGTCGAGATCTATCACCGTCCAAGTGTCACCTGCACACCCTCTCGTCGTCGACCTCTGTTTGTGAAAACACACCGTCGTCGATGAACGATGGTGCTGGGAGGGAGGGAGAGAAAGGGAAAAGTTGTCATTTTTGTGAAAACCCCTTAGATATTTCTTCTTTCTTACATTTTAGTTCTATTATAGAGAAAAAGGTCCTTAATGCAAAAAATTTAAACTTTTAGGAGTTAAAAATTAATTTTGTCTTTTTTTCTAACGGAAAAATGGATGAAAAACGTTAGAGGGACCAACTTTGTCAAATTTTGCATAACTGGGGGACCAATATGGAACGAAAAATAACTGGAGATCAATTTAGAACACTGAGCATAACTGGTGGACTAAAATAGGATTTTCGCCTTATTAAAATTTTACTCTCCATCATATCCATATAATCAGTAGTATCAAATCCTTATTGAAGAATATTGCGACGTGCCACACTGTTTTCTTTTTTACGTTGTAAAGCATTTTCTCTTCATTCCCTACAAAAGCTGAAAAGAAAAGAGACACCTACTTCTCTACTTGCTTACTTTAGTAGCATCCTACTCTTCCCTACTCACATCCCATCACAATCACAATCTCTGTCTGTCACTAAACCTTGTCTTACACTTCACTTGAGGATTTCCCTCAGTAGGAACGACTAGTGCAGTACAATTCTTAAATTTTGACTTCAATTTGATCATATATTGAAAATAATATTTTTATTTTTAAATCATATAATTAATAAATTAATCAAAATTTTTATATCTAAAATTAGGTTTTTTAAAAAAATATATATTTTTTCTTAATATAAAATTTATTTACATCACTTTTTATATATGTAACCACTTAAAAAAGTTTATACCTATGGCTATATATGTGACAGTTTCCTGTGTCTCACATTATTATCCTTCAGTTGACGCATACAAATTCTGTTTCAATTCACAACATTTCATATCAGATATAAATCTTTATTCACTATTCAGTGCCGAATTTGCCCAGTGTCAATCAAAGGGTAATCTGTACAATTTAAGTCGGTGAATATATTAAAAGAAGGAAAAATATCTTCTTACAATAAATAATAATATATATAATCTTAATACCTATTATTATTACCTAGGGATTTCAGCGACTAGACTTGATTATCACTGAAACAAGTCCAGATGCTGTCTTCTTCATTTGCTCATCTAATTTTGGTCCCATTTGCATGCTCATTGCCATTTGGGTTTTCTCCATTTTGACATGTCCACTCATCACCAAGCCCCGAAGCCATTCCCTTAGAGGACACTTAAAAATTTAGTCCTCCATGCAACATCAAAACTTCAAAGACAAGGCAGATAACTCCCTTGCAGGCTTCTCTCATGTCCCTTCTTATCCTTAATATTACATAATGCGGTTTGTCCGTTGGCTCGGATGCCTCGCGCATGGTCTTCCTCCGGCATAAGTCTGCAAAAAGCAGTGTACATCATCACAAATACATAGGAAACAGGATCTATGGCGTTACAAGCCACATAACCATCTCTCTTCACTATGCTACTCAATTCCTTTCAGCCAATGTCTCAAGACACACAGACGACACATAGACAATGGACACTATCCCGTACCTGCCAATAAATGAATTACTAAAACAAGGTGTAGTTCGATCGTTTATGCAGAAGAGAGCTAGTGGCACGATGTCAACAAAGTTCGATTCCTGACAAAGATGTAGTTCCAACTTCATCAAACTATGCCTAGTGCCCACACTATGAACCTTTTCCGTGCTCTCCAGAGACTCTTTCCTCTTCACTTCTTTGTAGCAACTCCTCGTATGCTTTTACGGAGTTGTCTGTAAATCTCTCCATTGCCTCAAAAATGCGCTGCAAGCCAGCCTGTAGGCTACTGCTTTTGTCACTTTGATAAATAATATTTTCAGAAACTGAGAGACCCTTATCTTCTCCAGATGTCAGAACCATTTTCCGCTCTAATGCTTGAATTTGCTTCTGTAGCTTCTGGTCATCCCTATCTATATTTTTTACTTTTCTCTCGAGATCCTTGTTAATCATCATCTGCTGGTGCATTTCTAGCCGATCTTGTTCCCATATCTGGAGCACACTCATCGTGAAGAGGTGCATAGAATCAACAACTTCTTTTTCAGATATTCTCTCTAATGCTTGGGACCACTGATTACATATTACAAATATTGGAGGAGCACCGATTCTACTAGGAGAAAAGGGGACTATGCCATCGGCTGTTTCTTCAGGCTCATACAAGAGACACTTTAGAAGCCAATTATTCAACGCTCTAACATAACCTTTTTGCGCACTAACCCAGCTAGAGAACTGAAAAGTCCAATTGATAAGTTCTTGTTCAAGCTCCTTGGTAGCTAGAAGATGACCATCACCGCTCTTCTTTCTAGATCCAATGGAACCCAAAATTCTGGCTTCTCTAATCGCTTCACACTGACTACGGTGACACTCAAGCATAGATTTCCACATTCTGGTCAACCTGATAAAATAAAATATATTAATATTTTTCATAGACCCAACCAATTGTACAAATGATAAATACTTTGGCATCATATTCATGTGTGTATATATATGACAGCTTAACAAGTCGGAAACTTAATGACCACACTAAAAACCACAAAAACACAAGAATAATGCAAACAGGGCACAGGTAGTCAGGTACCAATATCATGTTGACATCCTTATTAGAGACTTGCAGTCTGTACCATGAAGATAAAAAGGTGGCAGTTCAAGTGACTTTGGAGCACCCCAATGGCCCCTACTTCTGTCAGTCTGTCACTAGGAAACACCTATTCGCTGGGCTCTAGGACTGCAACACAAGTACAACTTAAGTGTTCCCTAATCCCCACCATAAATTGTTGTTGCGCAAGCATTAGTTTTTAGGTTTTAATGTTAAAATACCAAGCCCTTAATTATAATCATTCTAACACTGATACCCAATAATGTTAGCAAAATGACGGCTTGTCTCTCTACCTTGTGTACTTATATTGATTAGCCTGGCAGCCTTGTCATGCAATGAAAAACAACAGTTGTTTGTATGAACTGAGAAGTCTCTAGAGTAAAATACTCAACCACAAGAATTCAGTAATTTTTAAGCAATATGCTTGATAATGCAACACATCATTATGAAAATAATCAGAATATCTTGATATATGAATTTTTATCACCAAGCCCAAAACTTTGTTTTTATTTTCCTATTTCAAGCTTACCTCAAGATCCACCACATGGGCAAGTGCTTTGGAGGATTTCAAGTTTCATCCTAGTCATTAGGGAGAGGGAGAACTCCATTTCTAAGCAAATTTCTTATGGGATATGAAGCAATTCTTGGAAACACCAAACTATCTAGAAGACAAGTGATGTGTGTTTGTGGGCAAACATTAGAGCTAACAGCAAGTGTTTATCAGAAATAACATAAGAGAATTCACAACAACTTGCCTCTACTATCAGATTTCATTTAATAGTTGTAGGCAGTTTAGCTTCTCAGGGTGCTCCTATGGTCATTAACATCAATGGTTTGAGGCAAATTGTGGACCAATACTTTGATTCTAAACAATGAGGGAAGATAATGCTGATGGAGAATATGGAACCTCAATAATTAAATATTCCAACGTTAATATTTAATGGAACTAAAATATTCCAACATTAATATCTAACGGTTCAAGCACAAAGTTCATCCCCAGGAAGCATATTCAAACTGCCAAAGGTGGTGGCAATTACCATTGTAAATAGGCCGGAAATGTCAACAGTTATGCATAACTGAAAGACAGAAAATTGACCCTTAATACTGAATGACGAAGAAACATTTTGAATAAGACCATATTACACAATACACATGTACTCCAATGTAAGCATATTGACCATAACAAACCAATAATGGAAAAATTGCGCAACCAGATTTAAAACTTGTCTTAGCTCAATGGTAAAAGCTCCCCGCCTAAAATTGCAACAATCCCAATTTCCCACACTAATTACCTCAGATGAAAAGTTATAATATCTGTAACAGTGTCAATGATGCATTTAGTATACAGACATCTAAAAGTTAAATGAGTTCTATAAAAACAACAGCAACCAAATTCAGGTAAGCAAATTGACACCAACTAAAATAATAGAACGATGTTACAATAGCAACCAAATCATGACAATTCAGAGATTGGCAGTAAACTTAACACCGGGTATTTTTACCAATATTAAAAACACAGCATATGGCCAATTGGTAATAGAGACAATAAATATCTGAACAGATAAAAGGACAGGAAGCATTTAACTTTCACATACCCATGGATTAATTCATTCAGCTGGGGCCACAGCTCTTCGTCCCTGATCTTATTTATTGTTATAGAAATCTTATCAACAACCTGAATTGCCATTCTTATTTTTGTAGACAGACTCCTAACTAAGGTCTGAGTTGAATCAACTTTATGAAAATCGGCACCTCTTTCATCCAGACGCTTCAGCTTACGACACTTTCTATCATGCATCACACGCATCTTTTCTTCCGCCTGCAAAGACAAACATTGTAAAAATGAGAAATCCTTTTGGACAATGTAAAACTGATTAAAAAGATTACATTTCAGCTCATTGCTTGAAATATTGGTTATACACAAGCACAGTGCAGATTAAACTGCAAGTAAACAAGGTAAGGGTAGCAATCCCACTTTTTTTGGGGGGNATTTTGTACTAAGGGAGGGTTCAATTATATAAGGGACTAGTTACTAACAAAATCTGACTGGTAATTTAAGATCCATAACTATTATAAAAATCTGAAGAACTATGATACAAAGAACATCAAGAGAAAAACATATGAACTCTAACGCACTCAAAAGACCCTCTTATAATAGTCCTTTCATATAGACAACCTAAAGGATGAGACACATATACACAACAAAAATTTGGACTTTCACACCCAGGTTTGGCGTTCAGAGCAGGAAATTCATGGGCGAATGTTGGATGTTAAGTAGACAACAAAATTAGTATCATTTCCTCAACTCTCTGCACACATATACATAAAGACAATATTTTGCAACTTTGTACAAACCCAAAAGATATTTGGACTGGAAGAAATAAAACATAAAAACAGATAACTCAACATTAGAAACCAACTGAATTATTAGCATAAGATAGGAGGAACTTCAAATTTTTAAAGCAAAAAGTATCAAGGAATAACAGAAATTAAACAACATATTATTATAGATTAAAACATGTTAAACGATAAGAATCAACAAGTTATGACATACCTTAACTTCATTACAGAGTTTCTTTTCCCAAAGATAAAGCTTCTGCAATGTAGCAGAAAGACTCCGCGATCTCATCACCAGCTCATCATCAAAATCCAAGTTACTAGGACCAGCATTGTCACCAGTAGATGCAGATTCCGCACTTCTAGAAGTAGAAGGTTGTGAAGAAATGGGCAATGATAACATCTTGGAAGAAGCTGCAAAATTCAGGGGTAGGCACAGGAGTTTCATGTCAGCAATATAATAGAATGTTAAAGTCACAATTTTTAACATATGATCCATAAATTTATACATAGTGCTAGGCACAATAACATAGGGATCTCCAGAAAAAAAAAAAACACAGATCAAGAAAATAATTGACAACAGATAGGATCATCTTTAAAAATGAGCGTCATCTAACAGAGTTGCACAAGAGAATTAAAGCTCTAACCTTGATAAGCACCATGCTTTTTACCATAGGGAAGTTTTCCGACTTCAAGCATCTTGGCAATCTCAGAGCCTGACTCAGAAGCCCTCTTGAACTGAACCTCAATCTCTCTGGCTACTTCAAAAGGATCTCGTGTACCAGCTCGACCTCTGAATGCAGCACCTGCACCTCGTTCCTTAGACTTATCATCGTTATCAACGACTTTCTTATCTACCACATGCACATCATATTCCACCTCATCATTCTCCATCGAAACGCTTGGCCTAGCCTGGTAAAGAGAAGAGGCTTCTGTTTTGTCGACTTCATTATTGTCTTCTGGGGACTTCGAATGATGATTCCCAGCACCACCATTAACATCCACAAACTTCTGATTCCCGTGCACTTCTTTGACTACTTCGTGCTGGTAATCCTCATCTTCCAAATCAGGAATTCCCTCTTCCTCTCTCACTTCCTTTGAATCCCTGCTTGGTGTGTAATGAGAATAGTACTTATCATCACTATCAAAAAAATTGAGAAAATCCCAAGTTGAAGCCCTTGGAGGTGAAGGCGGAGGAGGAGGTGGCTTGGAAGTGGAAGCATCAAGCTGCGACGAGGAAGACCCATATTGAGGATGAGAAGCATAATACCCACCACTATTACCACCACCGCCATAAGGTGGATATCCATAGTACGGATAAGAATTAGAATTAGAATTAGGATTCATATTAGGGTGTGGATATGGGTAAAACGAAGAAGAAGAAGATTCGCCCATATAAACAGTCTCAGGACTCATAGGCCTCTGTTCATAAACCACAGAAGGCGTGGCTTTATTCTTCATATAATTCATATGCATATAACTCCCACCCGGAAAGGAAGCAAGACCTGGGTGATCTGAATGGCTGATGAAATTGATGGGGGTATGGTCAGGTTGAGCGTGAATCGGCGAGGAATCGTCGGAACGATGAAGCGAACCGAGGTCCTCGTCGTCGTGGTGGCCGTCGTCGTCTTCTTCTTCGTCTTCGGAATCAGAGAGAAATCGAAGATGAGAACCAGAATTGGAATGGGAATGAGAATGAGAGTGATGTGGGGGCGAAGGAGAAGAATCATCCACCTTCTTCGCAGTAACCACAGACTCGACCTTCTTCTTGGAAGGAGGAAGAGTAAGTTCAGGAGACGAAGGAGGAGAACCAGAAGAAGTAGTGAAATCCACTTCGATAAAACGATGTAACGAATGACCAATCGACTGAAGCGAAGTGATGTAAGCTATGTGAGCTGCGGAGAGAGCATATCGTTGGTGAATAGCTTCGTCGAGGAACGAACATCGTTGCCGGCAAAGCGCGACGGCGGGAAGATCGTCGACCTTGGAGGTGGTGCAGCCCATCAATGGCAGACAAAATCGGAAAAAGGGGAAAACCCTCAGAGTGAAGGAATTAATGGGGAAGAAGAAAAACAGAGAGAAAGACGACAATAGGCATGACGGGAATTTCAATATTTGGTGGTAGATATGGTGATTCCGGTGACAGTTTCAGAGAAAAGAAAATAGTGAAAAAGATAGATTAGTATTAATAAATTTAGGGTTTGTGAGAGAGAAAAAGATAAGAGAGATAGAGAAGAGAAGAGAAGAGGATGAAGGAATCTTTTGCCAGCTCGGAGTTCGTCGTCGGCTTCTATAGTGTGGTATAGCACAAAAGCAAGAAAGAAACAGAAACAGTAAGAGAGAGAGTGCGTCGGTGTAAATGCTTATCAATGGCTTATGGCTCAGACTGGGTGCGTTAAATTTCTAGTTTTTCTTTTTCAAAATTTCATCATTTCATAATTCAATTTTTTATATCCGCTCAAAATTTTAAATTCATCTCGTTTAATGTTTTTTTTTGGTGCAAAGAGGTACTTACAGATCGCCTACCAACAAGGTCCTCACATCGGCAGTGGGAATCGAACTCACACCTTGTGGGTTATAAGTTGACTCCTTACCAACTGGGCCAACCTTTGTTGGCATCTCGTTTAATAGTCCAAAATACCTACTTTTGAAGATAAATACACACACTCTGAAAAAATGATAATCTTCTACCACTCTAAAATCAGTTATTTGATCCTTATAAATAATGTGTTAAGGAAATAATTTAATAAGAAAATAGGAATGAAGAATTAAATTATATTTTTAAAATATTTTTTATGTATTCTTTGTTTTTTCTTTTTCTTTTTTCACGTTGTCTGTATTTCTTTCATACAACTAATTTCTCCCTTTTTACATACATCTTGGGGTAAACTGCTTTGTTTGTTTAATCTTTTTCCTTTGTTTAAAACAACAAAAAGAAAAAGGAAAAAATTCAATCTTTTCAGTTAACTACTTTTCTTTTCTTAAATTATATTATTAATCTATTATTATATTACTCATAGGGGTAAGAGGTGTTATGTTATATCTTGTTCCTTCGGTTGTGGGTTTGTTAAATTTAATTAATGACCGAAATATCCCATTTTCAAAGTTTAGAAAATGGACTTTGGTATGTAAGTAGCCGTAGACAAATCAAATTTTCTAATGTTATTTCCTTATAGAGTTTGTTTTTTTTTAATTAGTTGTCATTATATTTAGAATAAACTAAATAATTTAGTCTTAAAATATTATCGAAGTGATAACTCAATCCTTAAAAAATTAAAATATATTATTTAATTTCTAAAAGATAAAAAATAATATATTTTTTAATATAAACTAAATAGTATACTGTTTTAATATTTTAAAGACTAAAAAATATATTATTTTTATCTTTTACGGACTAAATGTATATTTTTAACTTTTAAGGACTGGGTTGTTAACTTAATAATATTTCAGGGACTAAATTGTTAATTTACTCTTATATTTAATAATAAATAAATTATATAATATATAATATTTTAAAATAAATTTCTAACAAAGAAAATTATAATAAAAATTAATTTTAATGGTTCAGAAAAACTATTCAAGAATTAACGTTCAAGGTTGAATACATTTTATTGTAAAGAAATGAATTAAAATAAACAATTAATGAAGAAACAAAAAAAATAATAATAAAAGTGGAAATCTCAAGTCATGGAAAAAGCATGAGGCATGAGGTTTGACGGAGAATTTGACGCCTTTGGCCGCCAGAAGTTAGGACTATGACCACCAATAGTCCATAACTGATAACTCTCTTCTTCAACTTTTTTTTTCAAATTCCAAATATACCCCTATACTCATTCTTGGCTTTTAGAAAGAGATTATAAAAATATTCATATCTTTATATTTTATTCTTATTATCCTTAAAGTACTAAGTCAGTATCAATTATATTTTTAAAGTTTTTCCGAGTTGATTATACTTAATTTTTATTTTTTTTGTCAAATATATTCTTAATTTGGGAGACAATTGATTAAAATAAAAAGACAAAAGATCATTTCGTGCCCCTAACGTTTAAGGTCAGTTTCAGTTATGCTCCTAATGTTTTGTGTCATTTATGCCCTTAATGTGAAACATTGGTGTCAATTATACCCTAACCTCAATTTTTTTAGCCAAAGTCTTATTTTGGTCCCTCAAGTTTGCTCAAAGTTCCGTTTTGGTCCCTCAAGTCTCCGGCGAACTTTCCAGCGAGATACACGGCGTCCCCGACGACTACGAAAACTCCTAATCCAAAGTTTTTTGACCTTCTGAGTTCAATGGCAGCCTTCATTTTGCGAACAAATGACCGGAAATATGATTTTTGGCAATTGTGTAATTTTCGGCGACTGTGTGATTTTTCAGCGGCTTGCTAGTCATTTTTTTCACAAAATGGAGGTCGTCATTGTACTCAGAAGGTCAAAAAACCTTGGATTAGGAATTTTCCTAGTTGTCGGGGTCGCCGTATATCTCGCCGGAAAGTTCGCCAGAGACTTGAGGGTCCAAAACGGAACTTTGAGCAAACTTGAGGGATCAAAATAGGACTTTGGCCCAAAAAAATTGAGGTTAGGGTATAATTGACACCAACGTGGGTACAATTGATCTAGAAAAAACTTTTGAAGATACAACTAAAAATGACTCTATACTTTGGGAGTACCAAGAGTACTTTTACCTTCAAATATTCAATTTATATCATATCTATGATAATAAATATTTTTTTTATACAAAAAAACATAATAATTCTAATTTTATCTTTTCCCAAGTTTTATATTAGTAAAAACAATTTATTTGATGTTTCATTTGAACTTGAGTCCGAGTATGAGATTCAACTATTGATAAAGTTTAGAAAATGTTGATTATGATGTTTGCTTAGATTTAGATTCAATAATAGAAAACGTGCATAGTACACATATCTTACATATTTAGGGATAATGTGTAAGAACTATATGATTTCACTCCCAAACTCAAATATAAGGAAATATAGAAAATAATTAGGTAAAAGTAAAAATTTGGTTTCATATTTTTTTTTGTTCAGTTCCTAATTTGATTTTGTATATTTTTTATTGCATTATTTGTCTCATATCTTTGTAATAAGTCCCAAATTGGTCCCACATCATTTTTTGTCTTATATCTTTTGGTTAAGTTGCAGAATTGATCCTATATTTTTGTAAACGGATCAATCGTTAGTTGATCCTTTTGCAAAGATATAAGACCGCTTTTGCACTTGAGCCAAAGATATAGGACCAATTCTGCAATTGACGAAAGATATGAGACCAAAGTGTAACAAAAAAAAATATTAGACCAAATTGGAGATTGAGCAAAATATATGAGACCAAATTTACACTTTGACCAAATAATTATAATCAAGGTATTGGTACCTCATTACCTATCTTGGGGCTTATTGAAAAAGAATCTAAACTAAATCCATGTAATAAAATTATATTAACTTAGTAATGGTGCGGTTGGTACGATATGATCTCAGATGTCATGATATCTTATAAGTTGTAGTATGTGATACTATAGTATCTTATATCTTATAAGATATCTGATATTTATAATACTAATGTTTGATATGACAATAGTAGATATTAGAGATGTAAGATGCATATATTTGGTGTTCTTTATTGAATAACATCAATTTTTTTTAAAAATTTTTATGTTAATCCCTATTAACATCTTATTAATATATATTGATATTTTTAAAATAAATAATTATACAAAAAATATATTCATTTATATTTATGTACTAAAATATATATTATTTTATAATATTGATAAATAATTAAATTATAATAGTATAATAAAGAGTAATTTTAATATATTATAATTACACATAGACAAATTAGTTTACTTGATATAAATTTAGAGAATAACTAATAAGTTTTACAAAAAAAACAAATCTACAAAAAGAGTAAAATTAAAACTTTAATTAAAAGATATTTTTGCAAACCTTGTCGTCTCATATGACATATTTTTCAAGTTGTTATCACATCACACCATTTTTACCCTCACCTTTTTTGAAAAAAAAAATAAAATAAAATGTGCAACATTAAATATTACAATCTATGGGCCAGAAATTAAATATTAGAATTTGATTGCAGCATTCAATTGAATTTCTGTTTCCACATTTCTTGCGTCTAGGATTCGTCTATCTATCTTCTGCTCCTGCGTAAACAAGCCGTTACAGCTTGATGCATTAAATATTTCTTTAAAACAATATCAATAGTTTAAGAAGTATGCAATTTTTAAAAGTTTGGTCTTATTATCTCCAAAGAAAAGACAATTAAATTAATGAGATCTCGTCCCATGTAAGAGATGCTTTATTTTATTTTCTAGATTCTCTTTCAATGTTAGAAAAAATGGTAAAAAAGTACTTCAGCTTTTTTTTTTAAAAAAAAAAATTGAATAGTTTAATTTTATTTATTAATTCTAAAAAACAAATAAAGATTTTTTTAACTCTTTAAAATTGTTAATTTACTTACAAAAACTTTATATTAAAGTCAATGAACATTTTAACATCAATTTACTATTATGTGCAAGAATAATAAAATCTTGACTATGGTGGTGATTGGGACTAAAAAAACTTAGTTATAACTAACTCATCATTTTTAGTTAAAATAAATTATCTAAATAAAACTTATTAAGCTTAAGGCATCGAAACAGTTTATAAATAATAAAAAAAAGCACAAACACATGATCCAACTAGTGTCTGTTAGTTTCAAAATAAGAAATGCATGTCGGATCCTTTTTTTTAATTGGTAAACCAAGAGGAACATGAGGTTCACCAATTTTCATATAATTAACAAGTAATTATATATTATATATTATATAACAAGAAGAATGCAACTTGTATTCAATTCTCTTAAATCCTAAAATCTTAAATATATTATGTGTGCGTTTGATAATCTCATATGTCGTGATATTTTAGAAAACACGATATGTGACATTATAATATATTATGCTATAAAAAAGTATATAAAAATATTTTAAAAATAAATTATATAAAATAATTTTAAAAATTTATTACATAATCTTTATATGAAAGACCCGCAACAAATGAATCAAATTAGTCATTGTTATTGATGTACACACAAAAAAATTTAATTTAATTGACCAAAAATAAAAGATACGAAGAGAATGCACAAATGGATAATCTAAATGGTGTTTAGTGTTTATTAGGTCCAAATTAAAAAAAAATGCATATCTACTTCTATTTTATAAAGCTTTTGTATTGGTGGTAATAGAGTATCCATTTGTAAATAAGGTTAGCCAATCTATGAGCTCTCCTTTAGACTCACATTGGCAAGCAGTCAAGCGAATCTTAAGGTATGTTGGAACTAACAACATGGGCCTTCATCTTCAACAATCGAAGTTTCTCAAGCTCTCTGCACTCTGCGATGCTGACAGGGTTTCTAACCCAGTTGATAGGCGCTCTACAACTGATTTTTGCATCTATATATCTTGTCCCAACCTCATTTCTTGGATGTCCAAGAAGTAACCTATCGTTTCGCGATCCTCCATAGAGGCAAAGTATCGCTCCCTTTCTCTTACAGTTGCTGAGATCACTTGGTTACAGTCATTGTTGTCCGAGTTACATGTTCCTCGCTCTCCCACACCTCTTATGGTTTATTGTGATAACCTCAACACTGTCTCCCTTACTGCCAATCCAGTGTTGCACTCTAGAACCAAACATATGGAGCTAGATTTGTACGTGAGAAGGTCCAACAAAAGCACATTTGTGTCACTCATATTTCTGCTAAGGACCAAATTGCAAATGTATTAACAAAACCTCTTCCTAAATCTCAATTTTTGCTTCTGCGTGACAAACTCAAAATTCAATCACTTCCCCTGAGTTTGAGGGGAAAGTAATAGAGTATATGCAGAATATTCCCAACATTTGGTTTTGATGACTCATCACTCGGCTCATTCTATCTTTCCATTTCGTTAGAATTGGTTTGTATAGGTGTCACATTTATTGTAAATATCTGAGAGTTGGCCTCATCATTTTTTTGTATGAATTTGATTCTTTGGAAGCTTGTAGAATAGTGTAAGCAGTATAAAGCTTTGTACCTTTCACTGATAATGATAAGCTGATCAATTTATACAAATCGTTTAGGTAGTTGGTACTTTTTTTTTTAAATAAATATCAGTTTAAATAGTATTTTTTTTAAAAAAAATTAAGATGTAAAATAGTGAGTTATTATATAAATTTTAGTTTTGGCTCACTCTCTTTTATAATATCTTTGAAGTATAATACAATTTCATTTCATTTAAAATAGTTAATCTATGAAAATGGACTAAAGTACATTACGGATCCTCAATTTTTGTTGACAGATATAATTTCTGAACTGTCAAATACAATCAATCAACACTCTTAAATAATTTTTTTTTTTACACAAAAACTGATGATATAAAAGAAAGGTTAATAGAAAGAGTATTAAGTAATGGAAATTGAAAATTTTGTAAAATTATCTTGTCAACTTTCAAAATTCACGAATGTTCTATACGCATGACTTGAAATTCAGATGTCTTTTTTTTTTTGGCCAAAAATTCAGATGTCTTAAATATATAAAACTTAGTTGAGAACATGACAAGCCCATTAATCTAATTAATTAATTAATTGTATCTTTACTTAGGCCCTAGCTCTAACGACCACCCTCAAATCTTTAACAAAGCAATTGAAACTATACTATATATAGATTGCGAGTATAGCACGTAATTAAAAATGCAATAGGGGTTGAGTCAAACGTGAATTGTTAATCCATGAATATGATTGACGATGTTGAGGTTTGGAAAAATTTATATAGAAATCAAAGAGAAAATATATCCACCCACCCACTAATTAGTGATTAGTGATTAAAATTACGTAGGGTGTTGGAATGGGTTTAATCAAATTAAAGCAAATAGTTGGTTGGTTAGCCATTATTCCTTAATGAAGTGTTGTATACATATCTTATATTATATGGCTCCACCCCTTTCTGGTCGTCCATATTTAAAACTATAGTCTATGAAATTAAAAATAAGAGAAAATTTACTATTTGGTTTCTCTTTCTTTACTAAGTTAACAATTTAGTCCCTTATTTATTTTACATACATATTTGCGTGCTCTAACGGGCACGCAAATATGTATGTAAAATAAATGAGGGACTAAATCGTTAACTCAGTAAAAAAGAAGGGATCAAATAATAAATTTCCTCTTATTATTAATTTTGTACTATAGTTTTAAAATGTGGACGACCAGAAAGGGGTGGAGCCATATAATATAA
>QANZ01050747.1:30011-41694 GCA_003254925.1 Chamaecrista fasciculata | reverse complement strand
GGGTGAATAAGAAAAAGAGGAAGAAAAAAGAAAAAATGATGAGTGGAGAGAGAAAGTTGTAAGTGTAATAAATGAGAGTATTGAAAATTACTATTTTGCTAAATAGTTTTTTTATATTTGTATTAGAGTATAGGTAATTATAGGTATTTGAGTAGGGGTATGTTAGTAATTGGATATGAAATATGTAATGAAATGAGTTTGTAATGAAGTGATATTTTTGTAATGACTTTATAATTGGAAAACAAACACCCATATAGCACTGTAGCTTAAGTTATGTAATGAAAATGGGGATAATGAAATTGTAATGAAATGATAATGGCTACCCGCCCTAAGTTTGGTCAAAGTGTACTTTGGGTCCTATAGTTTTTCTCAAGTCTCAATTTAGTCGTATAATTTTTTTGTTGCACTTTTGGTTTCATATCTTTTTCTGATGTTGCAAATTTGATTCCGTATCACTTTTGGTTTTTTATCTTTTAATTAGGTTGCAAAATTGATCTCATATATCTTTGCAAAAAGTTTCACTGTCAGTCCCATCTGACCCAAATATATGAGACTAATTTTGTACTTGACCAAAAGATATGAGACAAATTTTACAACCTGGCCCAAATATATAAGACCAAAAGTACAACACAGGATCAAATTTGCAACTAAAACAAAAGATATGAGACTAAAAGTACAACAAAAAAAGTTATAGAACCAAATTGAGACCTGAACAAAAGTTGAGACCAAAATTACAATTTAGACTATAAGATTTCAACATTTTCTCATATATATATATACTATAATTAAACTAAAAGAAATAATCTTTTATTTTATAGCCTCAATAATAGCTTAGATTGACTTTAATATTAGTTATTATGACATCACCACTTTTATTCCAATTACAACTCTTTAACCTATTAGATACATTATCTCTAATAAGATTTTTCTTCAATAAAATTGTTTTAACTTGAATTTGAGGATGTAGTCCAATGATAAAAACTTATTTATCTTTAACTAAATGATAGTGGTTTGACTCAGTTTTAGAAATGGAACGGCCTTAAATCTTTGTACCAATTGTTCTACTTATCAAAGTATCTGCAAATTAGCTAAGTATCAGTTGTTTTTATTATTAACCATGGATACTTAAATAACGTTTTATTATTGTTTCAAGTGAAAAATACTTGTAAAAGAAAATGTTTTACAACTTAATAAATTTCTTTATTTAATGCAAAACATATATATATTATCTATAATGTGGGAGGAGCCTTCTGGTCGTCCTCCCTTTTTTTAATTAGAAAGAAGCTTTTTAATATTCTAATATACATAACTATCTAAAAATTAATTAATTTTAAATTCTCACTTTTTTTTTACCTCCATCACATTTTTTATTGTTAATCATTTTAGATAAATTATTTGCTTTTTTATACAAACCCCACTTGTATTTCGAATTGTAATTAAGTTTTTGCAAGAGCGAGCTCAATTTATATGATAAAGCTAACATTTATTTTTTTTCCCTATATGGATTGATTGAATTTTGGGAATGAATTATTAGGTTAGGCACACCATACACCCCTTTTTTGTTTCCAAGTCCCTTCTTTCTCACTCAACTTTAATAGTAACTTTGTTTAACTTCTCATCGATGATTAAGATTCCTAATTTTGTACCATAACTCAATCTAAAGCTGTAATTAGTGAGATATGTAAATAACTTGTTTTTCTTGGGTAACCAAAAAAGCTTGAGTGATTGATTTTCTCAAGGCTCTTCCACACTTGCCTTTTCTGCCATTTTTGTATTATTCTATTTTGGAATATTCAAATGCCTGCCTTACATAGCCCACAGGTGCACGAGGAGGACACGTTATCTAAGGCTAAAAAGTCACAAAAGTTATATACACTATCCTCTATATAATATAGAGTAAACTAATGTGATTACATAAATAATCGGATCTGTTTAACATCGAATTGATAAATTAAATGACATAACAAATAATAATTATTAATTTTTTAAATATAAATAATTTATTAAATATACATTATAATAGTCATCATAAATTAATAAGTAAACACAAATAATTCGTGTTATAAATATCATGATTTAGATAGAGTAGAGAGACTATATATTGATAACAAAATAATTTTAAGGACAATATTCTAGTGTTTCAATTGACTTGAATAATTATTTATGTAAGGAAGAAAAATAGAATTTTAGTCTTTTATAAGTGACCTTAACGTATTTAATTTTTTTTGTCTAAAACATAATTCATTCAAAAGTAAGACAAAACCAAACACAATACAAACGAAAACAAAATAAAAATAGTCAATCCCTCCCTAGCATAAACAACAATACTAGACAAGATATCAACTGACGAAGGTGAGGGGTTTACAACCCATCCAAGAGGACTCATCCTCATTTTAGACAAATTGGCAAGATAATCAATTGCCAAGTTAGCGGATCTAGAGATCCAACTAAAGCTACAACCATCTAAAAAATATGAAACATAAATAAAGTCATCTAAAAAAGACAAACTCTTCCAAACAGAAAGTCAGACAACCCCAATGGTTGTTCTAAAAAAAGACATAAACAGACTCAAAGAAACAATAATAAAATAATAAAACGAAAAGACGTCATGGAAGAGCACCAAAAAATCAGGACCAAACCAGGAAGCCGCTGTGGAAGCCATAAACCGTCGTGGAATGCCTAGTCCAGATTCGCCACCACAGAATGCCGCCATAGGAGCCCTGATCCACAACGCCGTTGCCACAAAACTCTATAACCAGAGGGAGGGGGCCACCGTCGTTGAGACAACAGCGGCCCAAAGTTTCACTCAAAAAAACTCTCACGGCAAAGAGGGTTTTCTCTCACGAAGGAGAGATTTTTATAATTTTAACGTATTTAATTTTTAGCAATTCACCTATCCAACTCTACTTTGACAATTATGTTTAATTATTTTCAATCCAACTCCTGAACAGATTTTTACTAGTGCAATCCGATTTGATTCTAATAACATCGAAATAAACATACATCTTGGTTCATGAAAGTAAAAAATATATGAATTGATAACTCAGTGATTGAATGTTAGCTAAATTATGCACTTTAGTCCTAAAAATTTTTGCAAATTGTACAATTTAGTCCCTTGAGCTTATTTTTTTAAGACTAACTTTATAAGAACAAAAATATTAAAATATATTTTTTCTAAAATTTTCAAAAATTAAAAAGTATAAACTAAACTCTTAAAAATTGAATTGCTAACTTCCAAACCCAATGAGAGTACTGTGAATCTTCAGCAGTACTGCATCAGTATTATAGGGATCAATAGAAGTCCGTCACGTGTACAATGATGTATATATGGCGGGCTCCTGTTGGTCCCTACAGTACTACAAAAAGTGCAGTACTGCAGAGGATCCTTTCCCCGTGAGAGTACCCCACAATCCAGCCACAATTATAAACTCCATACCCAAGTTTCACATAACCCAACGCCTTCATGCTTCAAGTATATATCTACTATCCTCATTCCTCCATACACACCAATAAGGTTAAATTTTGCCAATGAACTCCTCTATGTTCTCGTAGCTTCATAGAGTTAGGAAGGTCCTTAAATTAATAGTACCCGGACAACTAATAAACAAAGTTAAGCGACTATACTAAATTACTAATACCTAACTTCTTAGAGAATCCCTTATCAATAACCTATTTAACTAACTGTTTTTATTCACAATTATTTTACCAATAATCACAATTTTCATGCTCACGTTCCCTCTATAAAAANGCAAATGATCTGTGTAGCTAGTGCCTACTACATATATACTATAACCTGAAAATATATACACTTTTTGTTAAATTATAGCAATCTCTCTCTCTCTCTCTCCATGTATATATAGAGTAAATTATTGATTTAATTATTTGAAAATGATAACTTCTCTTGTTTACTCCCTAATAAAAGCAACATTGTAAGACTTAATTTGGTTTGTTAAATAAAATTTGATGCGATTTTAACTTTTTTTTATCGATATTTCATTTAAAGATTGGAGCAAATATATAAATTAGTTCATGAAAGATATACGAGTTAATTAACAACACAATTTTTAAGAATTCAATTTATACTCTTTAGTTCTTGAAGTCATAAAACCAATATATTCAAATTATATTGGTTTACCAAAAAAAAAATTATATTATTCTTGAAAATAATCCCTAAAATATATTTAAAATACTAAATTATATTGTCATCACGACTTTTAAATATTAAAGTGTGTAAACTAAATTCTTAGGAATTGAGTTCCCAACTCTAATATATTTGAAAGACTAAATTATATTTTTATTCTAATAATTAATATTATAAAATTATATCGGCCATTAAATTTGAATTAACATTCTTAAAAAAATTAAATATTTTAAATACTGAATATTATAATTTTCTCTTTTAAAAATTAAATTATCAATATATATTATTTTTCAAACATGAAATCATATTTTGGGGCTAACATTTAATCATTTCGATGATGATTTAATCATAAACTATTTAGACATTCATATGCTCAATCCTCAAATTGACGACTCATGTGTTAAAGTTGTCATCATAACAACTATCTTCCAAGTATTGCCCAATGCCTTGGATTGACCATCATCACAATATCTCTCTCGATTCTCCTCTGCTTCTTTCTCTTACTTTTATGTTTTTATGTGAGGATAATTAATGTCCACATAATATTGCAGGAGAGTGGATGCTCTGCAGTTTACATTTTCTGCAGTGTAGAGAAAGAATGGAAGAGTAAGAGAGAGAAAAAATTAGTGGGATTCACATTTTACCTCACTACTCTCTCTAACTCTTCCATTCTCTCTCTAAAGTGCATGAAAATACACTAAAGTGAGACTGTAGAAGATCCAGTTCCATTGCCCAGCTTCTATTGCTTACTTTTTGAATTCAAGACTGATCAAAATTTGTGAGAAAGTTCTAAAGAAGGAAATGAAAGATTGTTATTGAATATAGGCTTGACTTGAGTCATGAAAGAAATATGTTCGGTAAGTTGTTTATAAATATACCAAAGAAAAAAAATGAGATTAGTTCAAAGCGATTTAGTATCAAGTAATAAGCGATTTAGTATCGTTAAGTAAGATTTTATATTTAAAATCTTATGTATAAGTTACATCTATAAAAGACTTTCATTATAATTAAGAACGCAATGAGCCAATGAGAGTTGATGGCCAAAGTATGTAGTTGGGGCAAAATCTCAGATATTATAGGGTGAACTAATGATAAGCCATTGCGGATGGTGGTGGTAGGCTCTTGTCTTTAATTATTAGAGTAAATTATACTTTGGTATCCTATGATTTGATTATATTTCACTTGGGTACTCTGTGGTTTAGAAAATGACACTTTACTATGGTATTCTCCATTAATACTTTGGTACCTTTTCGAGTTATTTTTATAATTTTAACCACAACAAATTTTACAAAAATTACATATTGACCCCAAATTTTTTTTAAAGTTTTTATTTTAGTCCCTAGATAATATCTATCCAGGGACCTATTTGTAACTTTTTGAAAATATTGGGGGTCAATATGTACTTTTTGCAAAATTTGTTATGGTTAAAATTACAAAATAGCTCCAAAGGGTACCAAAGTGTTAATGGAGAATACCACAACATACCAAAGTGTCATTTTTTAAACCACAGGGTACCAAAATAAAATATGACCAAACCACGGTACCAAAGTATAATTTACCCTAATTATTAAACTACACAATATTTTAATCATTATTTCTAAGAGAAATCGAGACAAATTAGCAAGTTCAGAGTTCAAATTAAATTTTAAATTCAAAATTTAAAAAAAATATATTCAAATTTCAAATTAAAAAAGATTCACATAATCTTATGTGAAAGAAATCTGAACCTTCAAACACCAAAACATTTGACCTATCATACAAATTGAACTAGTAGAGTGCCAACCAAAAAAAAAAAAATTGAACTAGTAGAGTCTAGAGATAGCCACAAATATTAAAATTGGAGAATATATACATGTTTCTAAGTTCATATAAAACATTTGACCTATACATATTTCTAAAAAGTTTTAGGAAAATACAAAATTTACAATTATCTTCACATACATGATATTATATACCAAAATTATCAACATATATCTCTAAAAACATTTTAGGTAATGAGATAATAAATATATCTCAGATAATTAAACACAAACTTCAAAAATAAATTTTGGAAAAATGATAAATATATCCTTAAAACTTTTTAGATCGACAAAATCCTAGAGAACAAAGTACTAACTTAACCAAGACTCTCATACCATATGTGAGATTTCGAGGCTTCGAGACCTGATGACATGAGGACCAGAAACACAAAAATAATTAAACAAGAAAAGCAAAAAAATACTAACCAGCTGGATGCCTTTTGCCAGAAACTTTTCAAAAACTTTGTTTCATAGGAGCTCACTTTCAAATGTCAATTTCCTGTCTAGACTACACTAAACGGTGGACTATACCTATTAGATGTAAAGCTATGTCTCCATGACTAATGTGCAGAAGAACTCTAAAAGAGAGAGAGAAAAAATAAAACTAAGTGGGTTCTCCAATAGCGAAGCCCCTTTCCAACACATTAAATGAACAACTGAAATGGTGAAAAAACTTTATATTCATATTTATAGAATGAGAGAACTCAAAAAAGTAAAAACACTATGTGGGACTTAGTTTTGCTGAATGCCACGACCCTACATTATGGCCTAGTGTCTCATTTGCATCATGCACCCATTTCGTCACCCTCTCTTTAAGTGATGTTTTGGGACGAGTCTGACATTCGATTGAAGTCGTTCTGGTTCCATTTTCTTTGTCTCTCTGATATCTTTTCAATAAGTTAACTCATGATTCAATCAGGCTCCTTCATAGGCAAATATTTAGACTCTAAAATCCAACACTTATACTAAAATAAATTAGAAGATAATTGCAATTAGAGACAAATCATGATCAAGAATAACTTGTAAGTGCAATTTCCCTTAAAATTTTAGTTTATTTGAATCTCATAATTGATTTTATTAGTTTATTTATGAATTATATATATATAATATAATATAAAAGATACACCATCTATTAATGATGCACTTGGTCACAATTACAATAATTAATATTCTTTGTCTCAAATAATTCACCAGGTTGAGAACAAACATGAAATATACACGGAGGCCGTATATATAGATGACCCTCCAGTCTCAATTAAGTGATTAACCTACACAAAGGTTAAAACTTTAAAAGATGCCCTATAAACCAATATGAAGAAAGCCCAATATTAGGGTCCCCTGGCTATATTTGCCGATGCAGCTACTCAGTCGTCCTATACTTAGAATCTAAATTTGCCTTAATTGCTTGATGTCATTATATATATATATATATACCAAGAAGGATTAATCTAAGTGATAAACAATATATAGTATACATTGCTTAAGTAAAGTCTTAAATTTGAGACTTTATAAATACAACTATCTTTACTAAAAGACTTTTTTATTATAGTCAAATACGTAACATAAGTCAAGGTCAAATTAATTAGTCGAAACAAAGTTTTAAAGATCAAATGTGATAATCAATATATATATATTGTGCTTACCAATATATATATATATATATATATATATATATTATATTACTAACAATACAACTAGATATATGAGATCTCTGATCTCTTCTTTATCCATATACACCACTTGTATTCGATTGGAGGATTTAGTCATTGATTAATTAGTCTCACTCTTCCCACAAATGTGATATGTGAGAGTCAAATCTGAAGTCCTTCTCATACTAATTGAGTCACAATATATATATATATATATATTAACCTCTTTTTAACTTCACAAACTTAACATTTTTATCTAGTTTCATACGATATCTTTTTATGTAATTTGAGTCTCAAATGTCAACAAGTTAAAAAGAGAAAGAAAAGAAAAGTTTAAGTTAAAAAGGATCGAGAATAATGGGGATTTTGGGTAGCATGCATGTGTATTAATTCAAGAGTAGTTGAACAGATAGATATATATTGATGAAATTAGTGAATTCAAGAGATCAAATAAATTGTACACAATACATATATATATGGTGGTTTATCAGCTAGCACAAGCTTTCTCCTTTATTTCCTTTCCCTCGTTAATGCATGTACTTTCTTTTCTAAAAGCTAAACCAACTTGGTACAAAGTTGGTAGCTTTAAACTCAATACCAAATCTTACCACCAAATATTTCTTTTTCTCCACTCATGTAAATATACAGTGCCAACCTAGCTACGTTATTATTGTGGTTCCTAGTTATATAATTGTTCAAAAGTGACAATTTCTACTTTTCTAATTTGCTATAGGGGAGTGGCAAGAATGCCAAAAAAAAAAAAATTCATATAAATTGGACCACAGGTATTTATTTTCTTTGGTAATGAAAACGTGACAACTAAATCAAGATGTATTAAAAATCTACTATTAGAACTTTGTTTTTGACCTAACTCCTAGGGCTATGATATTGACAAATCTCAATATTGCAAAAGACAGATCTGACAACTGAGAATTTGGGTGCCTCAAAACTTAAACTCTCCATAAATTTTTCTAGATACAAATTTAAACTTGAGCTAATATTAAAATTAATTTATATTTTTAAATTGAACGAATAGTTAAATCATAATATTTAGACTCAAATTTAGAAAAAAATAAATTATTTTTTATTAATATAAAACTTATTTTTTATTTTTCATTTTCAATTAGTTAATGTTTTATCCGTATCTACTAGATATTTTTATGGGTAAATTCAGATGATTATTGTAAATATCCGTCCAATTTATCATCCTTATGAAAAAATAACTACTATACGTTATATCATATAAATTTAATCATGATTCAAATTAAATCAAAGAAAAATCATTTAGATGAAAAACTAATATTAAAATGATAAATTGAGCTTGTTAATTTAACTTATCATATAAAAAGTCTTGATTTATTTTACCAAAAAATGTCTTGGTTTTAAAAATTATCACAAAAATATCTTTAACTCTTTTATTTTCTCCAAAAAACTTTTTCTATTAATTTATTAATTAGTATTACACTTGATATTAATTCGAACTATGGATAATTATTGATGCATTAATAGTATATAAAAAGACTTATAGAACGATAGATTTAACAAAAAAAATATATCTTTTGCATAAAATAAAAATTTTAGAGAATTTTTGTCACATATATATATATTTTGCTACAATTTCTTGTCATATTTTGAAGTTCATGATATATATGTTCTGCACTATAGCATACAAAGGTAAGAAGAATTTCTATAAATCAAATAAATTAAAGTTGTGCTACACCAACAAGTGTTTGGTGTAGCGGTTTGGCGAGTTACATCCTAGGGAGAGGACCTAGGTTCGATCCCTAGAGTCGACATTGTTGGGAGGGCTCTGACCGTATCGTCTCTGAGCCCGAATGAGATTAGTCTTCGCCTAGACCGTTACACGAATAGGTGGGGGAAACCCATAATTTAATAAAAAAAAAGTTGGTCAAGAATGATCAAGATTTTGTACAAATGGAATAAAGTTTGTCAAGAAGATTTTCTGTATTTTAGTAAAATAGTTAAATAATATATATAGTACTATTCACTCGGTAATTTGTTAAAATAGTTAGTATAGTACTTATTTTTTTGGGATTGGATCCTCTAGAGTTCCTTTCTCTACATTTCTTATGGAGATAGAGAGAGAAAAGAAGAAGAAGAGAGAGAAAATATGAAATTCATGAAATAAAAATATGTAAAATTATATTTTCTCTTTCTCTCTTATTTTCTCTTTCTTTCTCTCTCATACTCTACAAGAACTCTAGAGAAAGGAACACTAGAGGATCAATTTTGCATTTTTTATAGACAAAATTTTATATCCAAGCATTAATTGTTAATAATATTCCAACTAAATAAAAGCATAAAAAAAAAAAACATTACATAATATATCCAAAACTCAATGTGTAAGAGAGAGTGGCGTTTGTACGTTGGATGCATTCTAGGGAAGCAGCAAACGAAAAGAACGAATAGTTGAAACTTGAAAGTAAAAGCGTACTGCAATTAGAATGAACATTATTAATAACTATTTGGTAGGCATTATAATCCTTATAAGTAAAGTGTTTATGTTCGAGTCGACTTTTAAAAAACACTATCAAGAGAATGGTTAAATGATCATTTGGGTCCTCAAACTATATATGGGGTTAGTTTAATTTTGGTCCTCAAACTATTTTTTATTCCCTTTTGATCATCAAACTATGAAATCAGTTTCATTTTAGTTACTATTTTTTATTCTGTTTTGGTCCTCAAACTAAGGGATTACTTTCATTTTGGTCCTCAAACTATTTTTTGTTTCAGTTTGGTCTACAAAATGTGATTTCATCTAGTTTTTACCTGAACAATTGAGATGAATTATTGCTCACTTATATGTGTCATAATAAACGAGTTGAAAAAGTGATGAAGAAATACCTTCATTTTTGGTAAAAAAATTTTGAGATAAATTTATGGTTGCTTTTCTTTTAAGGAGTGAAAACTTTTCTTTCTCTCTTTGCCAATTCACTTATTATAAGCTTGAGGACTGAAATGAATTATATATGAAGTTTTGAGGACTAAAACATAACAAATGTGAAAGTTTGAAGACCAAAACGTAATAAATGTGAAAGTTTGAGGACTATAATTAAACAAAAAATAGTTTGAAGACCAAAATGAAACTGACTCTGTAGTTTGAGCACCAAAATGAAACTAACCTCATAATTCGATGACCAAAATGACCATGAAATAAGTTTCATGTTGGTCATAAAATTATTTTTCATTTTATTTTAATCCTCAAACTTTAATTTCACATTTGTTCTATTTTGATCCTCAAAATGTAATTTTGTCTGGTTTTTACTATTATCTTTCATATATTTCATAATAAGTGAGATTTTTTTCGACAACTCACTTATTATGATACATATTAAAGAGAAATAGTCTATGTATCTGAGTTGTTTAGGTTAGAAATAACGACATAAATAGGATGAAGTCATTTGGAAACCAAAAAAATAAATGTGAAAATTTGAAGAGTACTAACATAACAAGACATAATTTGAGGACTAAAATGAAATGAGTAAAATAACTTTCCGGTCCCTGATTTATGCACTCGCTGACAGATAGGTCCTTGAATTTTACCCATTGTACTAGCCGGTCCCCGAATTTTGCAAACGTTGCACTAATTGGTCCCTCTGTCATATTGGCGTTACAAAAATGCTGACGTGGCCATAACGGATGCTGATGTGTCCCGTTATGTGCTGACGTGTCCCGTTATCGCCACGTCAGATCCCGTTATGTTGAAAAAAAAAATTGTGCCACATAGATAAATAGAGACACATCAGCATTGTTGTAGTGTATTTTCCGGTCCCTGCGTTTTGGCCAGTGTACTTTGCGGTCCCTTAATTGATCCAGCCACTTATTCTCAATTCCCCCTCTTTTTCCTCATCTTCATTCATTTTAGTCCCAAATCCTCAAAATAAAATTGTAAAGTGCCCCAAAACTCTTCCAAATATTTCAATTTAGTCCTTAAAAAATATTTAAAACCCTAAACCCTAAACTCTAAAACCCTAAAACCTTAAAACTACTCTCTTGCAATTTGGTCCCAAAATTAATATCCAACTCATTTTCACTTGACACCTCATTAAAACTACTCTCTTGCAATTTGGTCC
>QANZ01050747.1:5617-19591 GCA_003254925.1 Chamaecrista fasciculata | reverse complement strand
ATTAAATCAGGACCTATTCAAAAGAAATCTTATGAAAAGGAGAAAAATCTATAATATTAGAATTCTAAAGACCCTTTTATAATTAATTCTTTATGTTTTGATCCCTTTTAGTAAAGGGAAAGGACTTAAACGCATAAGAGAAGACTTTTTGGGAGATTTTTGACATTTTAACTAACATTTGCCGTTAAATCCTAACAGAAAAAAACCTCAGGGTACCAAATCGCTAACGGAGTAAACCACGGGGTACCACAATGCAAAAATTTTTCTTTCAGGGTACCAAAGGGGAACCGCCCCTAACCACAGGGTACCAAATTGCAATTTACCCTAATTTCTTTCTTGTTTCAAGTTCAAATATAATTATTCCAAAGCCATGCGTTGCCATTGAAGAGCCATTTCTCTATCTAGTTGGAACAAATGAGATTAAATTGGGTCTTAAAAGTAGACCACTCATTTCATGGTCAACAAACGAAATTGGTCAAATATCTCTTGTTTTAAGTCTGAATGCGACGATTTCAAAACTATGTGTTAACTCTTAAAGAGTCTTTTCTTTGTTCAGTTGAGACCGCCAACAAACGAGAGCTCAAATAGTACCCCAAAAAAAATGTAAAAAATCTTAGAAGTATAGTACCTATTTTCGAAATGCGATTTAACCTCATTTGCTAATGGTTTCAACTAGTGGGTAGAGAAAGAACTATTCAAGAGTTAACACATAGTTTTGAACTCATTGCATTCGAATTTGAAACGAGTGATATATGACCAACTTCGTCCGTGAAACGAGCTGCTTACTTTTGAGACTTGACTTGACCTCATTTGTCAATAGTCCCAACTGGATAGAGAAAGTACTTGTCAAAAGCAACTCATAACTCTAGATTATATTCATCACATTGAAACGAGAAAGATATTACTGCATTCTATTGTGTAGGACTAATATGAGAAATTAAAAAAACACGTATGACCAATTTGAAACAAATGAAGCATTGAGGACCAATTTGAAATCTACCCCATACAGTTGGGATCAATATGAGGTTTTACCTAGATTATATACTAAGATGTGGTTATACATAAATACTCAATTAAACAAAATGAATAATATATATGTGTGTGTTATATGTAAGGAAAACTTTAGATTGATAAACCAATCTATGTATTTAAAATACAAGAGAGAGATCTGTTACAGTAAGGTTTAATCTGATTTATAAATTAAGTTCCTCTTTCTAGCACTCATAATAGCTAAGCTTATTAGATGAGATGACTTTAAATTAACTTAACACTCTTAAAAAACCTTACATAACCCATCCATCATGAACTAATTAATTAGGGTTGTGAATATACTTAATTATATTTTAAACATATAGGTGTTGATAGCCCGACTCGTTTCATATCACTTTATTATATATTGGCCTTAAGTATTTCATTAAATCTACAGTATATATATTGTAAAAAAAATTAATAATATTTATATATTTTGTAGCATATTAACATAAGATTCTTTGACTTCATTGAGAATTTGAGGCTTTTGATGTTGCAACTAGCCCAAATTCACTGCCTTTTCAAAGAAAGTATATATGACGGAGATCAGAGTAGTACTAATCAAATAAAAAGAAAAAGGTGAGCCTGCAAAAAGATGTTTACCATCTAGATTTAAGATTTTCTTAATGGGTTTAATTATTGCTACTTTGATATTATGGGAAGTAGCTTTTATAGTGGAATCCCCAATTATTTAGTTTTTTCAAACAATTAATAAGTCAATTCATTCATAATTTTAAATGAGAATATGCTAATATAATTAATTGGAGATGCGATTCATACCGGAAGAAACTGAACAGAACGTAGGGAAATATAATATCTTTAATGCTAAATTACACTTTGGCACCTTGTTTTATGGATTGGTTTCACCTTAGTACCCTATTATTATTTTTTTTTTTGGTAATCTCATGGGTTTCCCCCGCCTATTTGTATAACGTTCTAAGCGAAGACTAATCTCATTTGGGTTACAGAGACGAAACTGTTGAACCCTCCCAACAATGTTGATTCTAGGGATCGAACCTGGGTCCTCTCACCTAGGATGTAGCTCGCCAACCACTACACCAAACACTTGTACCCTGTTATTTTAAAAGTGACAATTATACAACGTTCTAAGCGAAGACTAATCTCATTTGGGCTACAGAGACGAAACTGTTGAACCCTCCCAACAATGTTGACTCCAGGGATCGAACCTAGGTCCTCTCACCTAGGATGTAGCTCGCCAATTTTTTAAAAGTGACATTTTAGTACATGTTATTTTAAAAGTGACATTTTAGTACATGTTCTTTGCATTGTTAACACTTTGGATTCAATTTCTTTTTCTATTAAGTTTTAACAACTAAGTCACATGTAACCATGTGCACAGTAAAAACACCTAAATGTCCATTTTCCTTTCATTTTCACGATTCAGGCGTTAAAATACTCAAAAATCGTGAAAAACACTGAGATTTGAAGCAAGAGAATTTTGAAATATTTTACCGTTTGAATCGTGAAAAATGAGAGGAAAATAAACATTTGGACATTTCTACTGTGCACGTGATGGTCACGTGCAACTTCGCTATCAAAACTTAACAAAAAAAATTGACTACCAAAATGTTAGCAGTGCACAGAACAAGGTACTAAAGTGTCACTTTTGAAAAAATATGATACCAAAATGAAATTATTCCATAAAATAGGGTACCAAAATGTAATTTACCGTATCCTTAATAAGATTATCTCAAGTGAAGGATACTTGTCAATAATAAAACAAAATTTATGTTGAACGTCTATACGTTTATATATATATATATATATGTATATATATATATATGATGTATTACCAAAATTATGCTAATACTATACTTAATTTATACATGTAAATAATTATTAATAACAAAAAAAAGAAGAGATTTCATAACCTAATCCAAATTGTTCCGTATTAAAAAATTGATAGAAGAAGATTGCAACTAAATTTTTAAACTATAATTTTATATTTCTGTTAATAGAAAACTTATAACGTTGATAATAACTTGAAATACCAAATTTTAATTGATTAATTTTGAGTGAGCTAGTAATATGAAATTATGAATCAAATACTGATCACCTTTTGGTATTTTGGATAGTGGATATTAGGTAATCATTTGTTAAAAAAAAAAAGGTAATCTAAAAGAGCCAAAAATAATTTTAGATACTGATTATTGAAGTGCTATAATATCTTAAACATCAAACAATACATAATTATTTTTCTTTTAAATATATACAATTATTAATCATTGTTAGTTGTTATCATGAAAGATATAATATTAACTAATACTTTTATGAGAAAGTGTTACATTATAATTAGCATTAACTATATTATCACATCTGTTAGTGCCCCAAATAATTAAACTTGAAAGCAAAAATTAATAAATATGATTTAAATGATGTATATATTGACGTGTAATTTCAATTTATAAGTTAGCATGCAAATGGTGTTGGTTGAAAAGCCCAATGGACTCTGACTCTTCAATAATCCTTTTGTTTTTCATGTCTTCCTTCTATTTACTACCATGAGTTATATTAAAATTTTACAATTTACTATAGCTCAAACTCTATTAAGTTCTGATAGATATTTTAATTTAATTTTCAAAAGAAGTAATTATAATGAATTAAATTAAATTTCAATGATAAAATTAATATGATTCTAAATCTCATTATGCTAAATTTAAAATCAATCTATTAACAGAGAGATTTAATTGATCATAATAATTACAACTTTAAGGTATTAAATTTTATACTTTTATCTTTTGGAGAATTAAATTGAGAAATCTATTCTGTAAGAAAAATTAGATCATCAATTTTTTCTTTTCTTTTTTAACATTGGTTAATTTTATTTTACTTTAAAAAGTTCCTTTTTATTTTAAAGGACTAATTAATAAGCTATTTATACCATAACCATATAAATTAAGGTTAGGCAAAAAAGAAGGCAGACAATGTGGCCCAAATACCTCCATGCAAGCAAATAATTAATAAATAATAAAGGCATGTGATCAAATTCAAAAGGGATGTGAAATTTAAATATTTAATATGGCATTGTTAAGAATTATTAAAATAGTAGAAAAAAAAACAGAGACAGTGAAAGAGTTGCTTCTAATTTTTTTTTTATTTTGATATATATATATTGTGAATAGAGCTTTTGAGAAGAAAAAGTATTGTAAAAACAAAATCTTTTGGGGGATACTTAGTGGAATTAATTGATAGACAAAAGCAGTTTGTGTAAAAATGGTTTTTCAACTGTCAACTTATGAAAAAGAAATGAATTTTGAAAGTAAATAATAAGATTGAATTGGATGACGATGTATCGATTTTTAATAAGAATAAATAATTTATTTTTGTTTTTATCTCTTTAAATAATCATTTATAAGTTACTTTTTATAGTAAGAAATTTATTTTGTTGTGAAAATTAGTTTTGAGTCTTGATCAAAGACTCCATTATTTTAAAAGAAAAAAAAGTAAATAGAGAGATCCATATCACAAAAATAATAGAGTGTGTGGTGGTGGGACTGGTGGTCCACACTCCAAAGATATGTCCTCTAGTGCAATGTAATGTGTATTGTTTTTTAAAATGTGTGAAAAAATTGTAAAGGATAATTTAAAAAAATTAATAAAATTGTATAGTAATTATTTTTTAGGGTAAATTACACTTTGGTACCCTATGGTTTGACCCTATTTCACTTTGGNATATATATATATATATATATATATATATTCTCATAAATTAAATGCCACCTCTCTCTAAGGTTTGGATTCAAGTTTCAACAAAGTCTGCTTGCCTTTCTAATAATGATCATTTTAGACAGGCCTTTGGTCACAGGGGCAGAGATTTGGAAAAAAGTTCTTTAGCAAAGGATATTTTGATAATTTGGAGTCATTTTAGGCACTCTTTATGTTATAGTACATTTAGTTTGAAGATTCAAATGTACGATCAATGAGAGATAATTATCAAATATTATGATTAGAGAAAAGTTATGTTTACTTTGCCAGTTGTTAGTTTTCTGTATGGCTGTGTATAAAAAAAATGCCACCTCTGTACTTTCTTTCTTCTAGGCACTCTCACCTTCTAAGTTCTAACCATAAACCAAATATATATATTTATTTGTGGTAATCACTTACTAAATTTAGTTATTTATTTATTTAGTTATATAAATTCTATGAATTGACATGTTAGAGGGTAGAGAGCAAAACATAGATCACCGACAACTACCAGAGATTAAATTAAGAATGAAATTAATTAGATTAATCTCCATTATTAATTTGTTAACTAAAATAAACTCAATCCGAAATGTATTATGTAGGTGATAAATCAAGCACGTACGTGCAGAGCACATGCATGTGATGATGATTCATTTTCATTAATTTCATTAATCAATATATATTTATATATTTATTTATTTTCTCGCAGCTTTGTGCAGTGCAGTGTATCGTAGTGAATCATTCCATGAACTCAAACTCTACTTTTTGCAGAAGAATCCAAGCACAGACAAACACACACAAAAGGGAGACAAATATAGTACACCTGAATTTAATGGTTAAAAAATATAAAAAAAAAATTTAATTTTAAAATTGTCGAGGAAAAAATTATTAATATTTAAAAAATAGTAAAAGATCTATTAATTTTTTATTTTATGTGAAAGATTGGCGAAAAATTTAGTTACTGCTTTGACAATAGATATCTTAATTTAAACCAAAATTTTTTATTGAAAAGATAATTTTATGATCGTTTTTTAGCTAAAAAAAATTATTTTAATTTTTTAATAAAAATTTTAACAAAAATTTCTTTGTATAAAATGAAAAATTTGAAGAATTTCTTTTACTTTTCAAAGTTGAAAGATAAACATTTTTTAATAATGACTAAAGTTCATTAAAAAAATTTACACATTTTAACAAAATTTAATTAGTAATACCACATTAATTTTGATCAGTGGGGGGTGCCAACCGTTTGGACAAAGAAAAGGACAAAAATGGGCACTTTGGTTAAAATGCCTTTTGACCAATAGAGCTAGTCATCTATGTGTGATTTTAAAATTACTACCCAAGGAGTTTCAAAAGAAAAAATATTTTTAATATATATTTTATTTTTATTTATTTTCCTTATAAATTTAATATATTTTAAGTTGTTATATTTTTACAAATATCAAAACAAATAAAAAAATATATAATTAGTTAATCTCCTTTTTCTATTTTTTCTTTTAATTTTCAAATATATCATAAATATGTTATATCTAAATATTAAAAGAATATTTTATACCAAAATAAAAGCACACATTATTAAATAATACAACCATAAAAATAATAAAATTACCCATAAAAGGTTAGGTGTTTTAAAGGGATGAAAAATGGGTTTAAGCCTTTTAGGAGTTGGTGTGGTCCCAAAGAGTCCCAACTTTCAAAAATTGGTTTGGTAGTGACCTTTCATGGGATGCATTGATGGGCTTTATGATTGGTAATTGTTGTAACCATCAACCATCATACCCTTTATCCAATCATCACCATAAAATATATCAAACTGTTATTATTTGTAATATATAATATTACATATGATATACACCCCTCGACAAACAGGGGTCTCCCTGTGATTCTCCTCCGATGCTAAAGTTAGAATATAGATTAGAGTGTAGGAGTAATTTTTCTGTGTCAATGAGAATGGTTACCTGAGAATGTGTGTCTTCTTGTATTTATCCTCCTCCCCTTTTGTCTCCTGTTGGTATGAGGTCCAAAAGGGACGTTAGGGGTGTTTTCAGGAATGCACAGGGAGCGGGTTGATGCGTCTTGCTATTCTGACGTGTCAGCTATCACTGTTGAACTGCAGTTGGATGTCCAACCTTCCTTTTTGGGAGTTAGTGATAGCCAATAATGCTTTTCACCGTATCTCTGGGCGCAGGGGCGTTTTGATCATTTTGCGTGTATGCTTTTGTTCTAACGTACACAATGGCTGGTGTGGCCTTGAGGATCTTCGCAATAAATGGCAATATCTTGTTATTAAATGCTTGAGTGGGAGGGGATTTGTCTGGGTTGTCTTCCGCCAAGTGACCTTTGTCCTTTAGTGTTAATTTAAATGATGTATATCACTAGTCCCTCCAAAAGGTCCGAGGGGGGGTCCCCGTCGTCGGCATCCGAGGAGTTGTTAACCCCCGTTTTTCGAAGGGTGTATATCACTAGTCCCTCCAAAAGGTCCGAGGGGGTGTCCCCGTCGTCGACATCCGAGGAGTGGTTAATCTGTTTTCCGAGGGGTGTATATTACTTAGTTCCCCCTGAGAGTTCGGGGGGGGGGGNGGGGGGGGGGGGGGGGGGGGGGGGATCGTCGGTGTGACCCTTCAAGTGAAGGTTATCAGCCAATCCTGGAGGGGGTGGTTATTGCCCACTACGCGTCCTTTCCGAGGATTCTAGACTTTTCGAATTCCTTTCCGAGGAATTTGAAAAGTCTGAATGACATGTGCGCAATCGACAGAAAAGTGTAGTGAGGAAGTTTCATTAGTGTGCTTCGCGGTTACCCAAGGTGTTGAAGTTATCAGTGTCTTTTCAACTGCTTCTTCTTTTGAATTTTGGGGGTTTTTTTTTTCCTTTTAAACCGTCATCTCTTTTATCTCTGAGTTTTCGATTTCTTGCGATTTTTGCTAAAAAATCTACAAGTGTCGTTTTCAGGGTTGAGTGAGTGTTCGGACTTGATCATGGTGAGATCCTCAAAGAAGTGGCCAAGCCGTAAGGGGGGAAAAGGGGAAACGTCACCGTCAGGTCCTGACGACGGAATCCCTCTTGCTCGTCCTCTTAACCCTAATAAAAAAATGATAATGAGTCCTTAAAATTATATATTAGAAATAGTAATTTTTGGAATCCAACAACTATTGTGAACTGTTTTCTGGTTAGGAACTTAAACAACTAAAAAGGAGTATGAATTGAAAAGGGCTTGGGCCACTTCTAGTAAGCCTTAAGAGAAAAGTTGGATAATAATTTTTATTGAAAAATATTCAAAGGAATGTTTGTTGGGCTACATATAATGGGATGACCCATAAAAGAAGAACAAGATATCAAAATATTTCCTTCCTTTTGTTATAGGCCCAGCCCATTTAAAAAGTATAGCGTGCACTTTTAAATACCAAGCTAGAATTTCTTTTTATTGGATTTGCTCGAGTTGAATTTCTCAAACAAGTTAAAAAAGTCAACTTGATGAAGTTAAACAGATTAATTCGACTTATCTAATTTATTTATTTATTTTTAATGTTAAACTCTTTGAATAAATAAAACATTTTCTATTATGAAGTAATAAAAAAGGAAGAATAGTATATATTCTTCATTTATTCAAATATTTTTATTATTTATAAAGTTAAAATGCAACAACATTTACAAGTTTGGCAAAAAAAATAAAAATTTACAAATAATATCAAATTTTTGCTATAAAAATCGTTTAAATAATTAATGAAAATTAATTAAAAAATTAATATGTAATGAGTTATAAATCATAAAACAATTAAATAAAAATTAGGGTAAATTACACTTTAGTATCTTGCGATTTGGTCATATTTCACTTTGGTACCTTGTGGTATTCTCCATTAACACTTAAGTACCCTTTGGAGCTATATTGTAATTTTAACCAAAACAAATTTGTGCAAAAATTACATATTGACCCCAATTTTTTTTTAAGTTTTCATTTGAGTCCTTAGATAATATGTATCCAAGGACTTATTTGTAATTTTTTGAAAATTTTTTGGGGTCAATGTGTAATTGTTGCAAAATTAGTTATGGTTAAAATTACAATATAGCTCCAAAAGGTATCAAAGTGTTAATGGAGAATACTACAGGGTACCAAAGTGTCATTTTTCAGACCACAGGGTACCAAAGTGAAATATGACCAAACCACAGGGTACCAAAGTATAATTTACCCTAAATGTTATATACTATATATTATGTAGGGCAAATATTTATATTTTTATTAAGTTAATTTTATAATTTTTAAAATTATCTTTGAATCTGACTCAACTCGACCGTAACCCAACTCAATCCAACATTATCGAGTTATATGAATTGACAATTGGATTCGAATTGACAAAAATTCACCAATTCACCCCTACCACAATCTAATCAAATCTAAAATTCACTCGATATAAAAAAGAAATTTGAATAAATAATAATAAAAAAAAAGAACATCTAAAACAAACCAATTCTTTCAATATCCATATTCTAAAAGGGAAAAAAAATTATCCAAGCAACAAACAAGGGCTCCAAAATTGAATATCTTGTTTACAAAAGTTTACAATTCTTAACAAAAATACACACAAAGAGAAGAAAAATCTTCTGAAAAAGTCTTTGAGATATTGGCACCTTCTCCATTATAGATGTGCCTTCTACATTATAGATATGGAAATGAGTTGTGAAATCTTTCCAAACATACCTAATTATCTTTCTCAAAGAAAGGGGGAAAACACTAATTGAAGGAAGCAAAAGAGGAGAAGAAAGAACAAAGGAAATTAAGGGTAAAAGGGACATTTTCTATACATATTAGTTTTTTAGTCCTGGGAATCATACTCTTGAAAATTTGATTCACAGAAATATGATTCTTAGGAATTGTATTCTTGTACTGAGTTCAACTTTAATAATTCTAAGAATATTCAATATTTTTTCAAATATACCATTAATTTTTCTTTCAAATACTCATACNAATAATACTATTTTTTTTTTGCATAAATATACATATAGTAATATAATATTATATATGATAAAATTAATTAAGTTTTATAAGAGTGGTTTAGTCAATTAATTAAAGCAAAATAATTTTATGCTATGGGATTAGACTTTAGAGTAATCTCACCCCCTTAAATGGAATTAAAAAATCCAAGTTTTATGGTATTAAGCCATTTTCGAGAATGTTATATTCTCTGGATTATTTTTGTACTCTGTGTATCAAATGCAAGATTAGTTTAGTCTAATTCTCACAATCTTGGGATTACTATCTTTTTTATCTGAATATGCCTCTAAACAAAGTTAGGTTACTATTTAGGAAAGACAAAACTAGCAACCCGATCCCTGAAATTTGGACACGCTGGTTGATAGGTCCCTGAATTTTCGAAATTGTAAAAGTCGGTCCCTGAATTTTGAAAACGACATACTTTTAGGTCCCTCCGTCAAATGGCTGTTAGAAAAAAGCTGATGTGGACATAACGTAGGTTGACGTGTCCCGTTATTTGCCACGTCAACACCTGTTATCCTAAAAAAAACTGCCACGTCAGAAAAGAGGAGCCACATCAGATTTTGCAATAAAAAAAATTTCGTTGGGAAAATAGGTGCCTGGCCCATTTTTATTATATTATTCTCAATTCATCATCTTCATTCATTTTAGTCCCAAATCCTCAAAATAAAATTGTAAAATGTCCCAAAACTCTTCCAAACATTCCAATTTAGTCTTTAAAAATATTAAAAACCCTAAAACCTTAAAAAAAAAAGTCTGAGTTGTACAATTAGGTCCCTGGCCCAATTTTTTCTCATTATTCTCAATTCCCCCTCCTTTTCATCATCTTCATTCATTTTAGTCTCAAATCTTCAAAATAAAATTGTAAAGTGTCCCAAAACTCTTCCAAACATTCCAATTTAATCCTTAAAAATATTAAAAACCCTAAACCCCTAAACCCTAAACCTTTAAAACTTAATTTTTTCTAATCTACATCTTCATCCAATTTAATCCTTAAAAATATTTAAAACCCTAAACCCCTAAAACTTAATTCTTTTTAATCTTCATCGTCATCTTCCCAATTTAACATAAATCCCTAAACCCCCTATTTTTTTTCTTCATCTTCATCTTCTTCGTCTTCTCTCTCTCNTCTCTCTCTCTCTCTCTCTCTCTCTCTCTCTCTCTCTCTCTCTCTCTCTCTCTCTCTCTCTCTCCTGGTTCGATACTGAACCATGGTAAAGCGAACTTCCTCTTCACCTCTCTCTCTACTCTTCATCATCCCTTTCCTCTCTCTCTTCCTCTCCTTCTTCTCTCGTTCCTCTTTTGTTCATGCAGATTCTCATTTTGAAGGTTTTGAAGCTGAAGAAGACGATGAAGATGAATCCATCGACCAATCCATTGATCCCGCCTCTCTCCGACCGCCTCCCTTGACGCAATCCCACACCACCCTACTCACTCCTCCAGATCCATAATCTTCAGACCCCAAACCAAACCTGATTCCCCATTTGGATCCTAATTGCCGCATTCGAATCTTCCCAAAACTCCACCCACCACCACCACTATCACCGCCTTCGATTAATGGGACAAGGACGAATTCAAAGGCCTTCCTACTAAGCAACCCGCCTCAGAGACTCAGAGTTCTACGAAAAATGCCAAACCCGTGGATAATAATAGTTCAGATCCATCTACATCTCTGAAAACTAAGAGCGTTAAGGGTTGGTGTAGGTTTATGGTTGAGATTATTTTCGGAAGTTTCTTGATCATGTTTGTTATTAATTACTTCACTGGGAAGCGCGAGAATGAGAACATCGCACTTGCTTGGGCTATGCAATTTGCCTCCAAGGATTGGATATTTGACAAGAATTTTAGCCTTATGGGGATCAGAGAAAGTGGGGATGACGCTCCATTGTTGTTGAAAGAAGGGAAAACAACATTTAAGTTCTACACTAGTGGTAGGAGGTATTGCCAGAGGCTTTTGGCTACTATGGAGTTGAAGAGCAGGCATGATTTAGGGGGTTTGGGGATGAGATGATGAGAAGAGGTAGACAAAGAAGATGAAGATAAAAAAAAAATTTAAGGGGTTTAAGGATTAAAAACAATTAGGGTTTTGTGTTGAATTGGGAAGATGAAGATGAAGATTAAAAACAAATAAGTTTTTGGGGTTTAGGGTTTTAGGGTTTTTAATATTTTTAAGGACTAAATTGGATGAAGATGTAGATTAAAAAGTTTTAAGTTTTAGAGGTTTAGGGTTTTTAATATTTTTAAGGACTAAATTGGAAAGTTTGGAAGACTTTTGGGACAATTTGCAATTTTATTTTGAGGATTTGAGACTAAAATGAATGAAGATGATTGGGGTTGATTCGAAGATTTGACTTGGATTTCGTTTCTGGGCAGAAGAATCTGAAGAATTTCCGCTATTGATTTGCTGCGATTTGAGGGTTGTGAGATTTGGCGGAGAAGATGATGATAACGGCGATGATGAGAAAATGAAGATGATGAAAGATGATGAAAGATGAAGGAATCTGGATGAAGATGATGAAAGATGAAGGAATCTGGATTTGGGTCAGTGGATGAGAAGATGAAGATGAAGGTCTCAAATTAGATTTTTTTTAGGGTTTAGGGTTTATAGTTTTAGGGTTTAGGGTTTGGGATTTATGGTTTAGGTTTTAGGATTTTAAATATTTTTAAGGACTAAATTGGAATGTTTGGAAGAGTTTTTGGACACTTTACAATTTTAGGATTTTAGGGTTTTAGGGTTTAGGATTTTAGGGTTTAGAGTTTGGGGTTTAGGATTTTAGGGTTTTAGGGTTTAGAGTTTGGGGTTTAGGTTTTAGGGTTTTTAATACTTTTAAGGACTAAATTGGAATGTTTGGTAGAGTTTTGGGACACTTTACAATATTATTTTGAGGATTTGGGACTAAAATGAATGAAAATGATGAAAAAGAGGGGGAATTGAAAATAATGGGATAAAAATTGAACTAAGGGACCAATTTGAAGAAGAGATGAAATGTTTTGTTTTAAATATTAATGCTTATGTGGCAAATCAAACACAGTTGGTTTTTTTTTTTTTTCAGTTTTTCAACTGTTGACGTGACACGTTCAGCAGTTAACGGACACGTTAGCTGGGTTGCAAACAGAGATTTCACGAAAGGACCAATTTGAGTAACGTTTGTAAAATTCGGGGACTTATTTGCCTATTTCGTTAATCTGGGGACCACTTTGTCAGCGAATCAATAATCCAAAGACCAATTTGGTAGTTTACTCTAAATTTAATTGAATCACAATTCACATGTGATAATCTAGCATGCCACAAGGAAGAAGATGACACAACCATATAGGCAGAATTATTCACTTTATTATTAATGCACATTTTGAACATCTCATCACAAGAGTAACCTTGTCCAACAAAAACATCATTCTTTGAGAAAATAACATTTTCTGCCTCTAATACAGCTTTGACACCCCTTTTACATAAAATACTGGCAGAAATTAAATTCTTTCTAACTTCAAGGACATGGAATAGATTAATTCCACTGTTCCCTTCCCAAGAATCTTCGCAGGATTATGATTCCCCATTAGCACATTTTCTTCATTCGTTGTTGCTTCATAGTGCTTGAAATCACTTTTACTATTGCAAATGTGAACAGTTGCTCCAGAATCATACCACCAATCATCAGATTTCACAGTAGTTGCCATATTTCCCTCTATTACCATACTTATGTTCAAGGCAATAACCATTGCAATAACTTCTGAAAGAGTGGCTTCTTTTTCGATAACATTTGCCTTATTTTGCCCAGCACTCTCTTCCATCTTAATTTTCTTGTAAAATCTGCAATCCTTTTTGAGATGGCCTTTTTTACCACAGAAGAAACAACTCTTGTCGTTCTTCTTATTGTTAGAAGGACTATCTTTTGTAAAATCATTGAATTTCCTCTTATTCCCAACCTTATTATTGTTTCTAGGCTTTCCAGAATTACTTGTCTTTTTAGATTCAACTATATTTACTTTAGATTCACTTTCTAAAGCAAATTTGTTTTCACGAATTTTGGTTTCTTGTGTTGGGAAATCACAGAGGGAGCGCAGCGGAAGAAATTAAAAATTTTGGACTAAAACGCAAATAAAACTAAAAGCTAACTCTGTGATTCCTTCCAGGATCCACTAACTATGTTTATACTAAGTAAGAAAAGATGTTTACCTAGTTTTGATTGGTGACTTATCGTATTCGCGAATTTGAGAAGTCCACTGAGTGTCCTTCCTCTACCGGTGATCCACAC
>QANZ01050744.1:0-16396 GCA_003254925.1 Chamaecrista fasciculata | reverse complement strand
TAAATAAAATGATTGGCCCTAGGGCACAATCTCCATCAGCTGAATGGAAAAATAGTCATCTTCGTTTAAGCACACGAGCTCTTTTGAATCAAAACCATGTTCCACAAAAGTTTTGGGGGGAGGCTATTTTAATAGCAACTCACTTGATTAAAAGACTTCCAACCCAAGTTCTTGATCGTAAGAGTCGTATGCAAGTTCTCACTGAATCTTTTCCAAACTTCAATGCCTCAAATAATCTTGTAGCTAGAGTCTTTGGTTGTGTTGCCTTTGTTCATGTGCACCTCCCACAAAGAAGTAAACTTGACCCTCAGGCTCTAAAGTGTGTCTTTCTTGGTTACTCATCCACCCAGAAAGGTTATAAGTGTTATCATCCTCCCACTCGGAAATATTATGTGTCTGCAGATGTCAACTTTGGTGAACTTATTCCTTATTTTACTCAAGATTCTTCCCAAAAGGACCAAACCATCTTCGAACATAGACCATTTCCTGAGCTACCCGTTTTGTGTCCTCAAATCATCCCTGCACAAGATCCTCCACTCAGTGTCCCTGACAATGAGTCTCCTCAAATCATAGCTGACAACTTGCAATCCAACCAAACATTGGATTCTACTCGTCCATTACAGTTTTATTCTCGGCGACAGGTGCCACCTCCTTGATCAGCCCAAAAGTGAACAAGTTATTTGGCCTTCTTTTGGTATGTTTATAATAATAATATATTAGAATTAGACCAATTAATATGCTAAGGGCAACACTAAGGTATGGTGGAATAAAGTGGATAAAAAGAATTAATTAGCATTATTTATTATACTTTCTAAATAGGTGCTACTTAATGGTTTATACAGAATATTCGAATATCAGAATATTCTAGAAGATCACATTGAGCACAAGATAATCTTGCGCCATCACATGGGCCGCCGGCCCAGATTCGGTGATTCCCACGGAGCAGGAGTATTCTAGGAATATAACGTCAGCAAGTAAGCTTCAGAAGAGTTAGTGCTGCGCCGTCACTTTGAGCCAACGGCTCAAATGGGAAATCTCGCGGCCCAGATTAATCCGAAGCATTAGAGTATGTTTTGCACGGCTACGATTCAAGATACAAAGATATAATCAAAATATTGCAGATATTTCGCTACGCCTTCGTATTGGGCCGACGGCGCAAGCAACGGCCCAGAGGCGAAAATCTTCCCTTGACTTGCGGATCAAGCACACTACTCAACACTATAAATAGAGGTCGTCATTCCACGCTCAAAGCACTCCCGATCGCTACAATTCTCTCTTAGAAGAGAAAAGCTCTCATCTTAGAGCATGAGTAACTAATTAGGTAGATACTTGAGGAATGCCTCAAGGATGTGACTTGAGTTCAACATGTTTCGTTGTAGAGTCCAGATGTTGGTGTTGCATTTATGAGGTATGACTAACTCCTTCAAGTGTAATTGTTGAAGTTTGTTATATATAAGTCGTAGATCATATTTTGTTAAAGTAATGAGACCTTGACATTCCCGGAGTTTGTCTCTCTCACGATTAATGAAGTAGCTCTTTAGGGTTTTCTAAAGAGTGGTTTACAATATCTTGTTTGCATAATTAGGATTGCTATTGATATATGCATGTTTGTTTATTGTTCCGATGTGGCAATAATATAGATTGCCCCGAAGAGCTTTGGCAAATAGCTCATGAATCCAGTTATGGATGAGTTACCTATTTCTAATCTTGTATCTTCTCTATTGTTTGATTGATTGTGCTTATAGTTTAAATACATGTTCTAACTCAGAAAAGTAAATGCATATTCATTATGTAATCTTTATGATGAACGAACTATGATAGTTCATCTCTAGGGTTTTCTCTCGTGTATTGTTTTGACTCATAAAGATCTTATTAAATCGTGACAACCCTCAAGAATAGAAGTTATAATCTTCGTCACAATTCTCTTAGCCTCATCACATTGAGTTCCGCGAGAGTTCGACCTTGGGGTTAGCATCTATCCTATATTTTAATAAATATAGTTATACTTGTGAGGCTCGAGTATAAATTTAATTTGACGTGTTTGACAACTTAAGACGGGTGTCCGCATCAAGTTTTGGCGTCGTTGCCAAGGAACTCTTTCTTGAGTTCCTAAGAAAATTGTGATTTGTTTTTGAGTCTTTTTCTTTTTGAGTCCTTATTTTTATTTACTTACTTTTTTTTTTTTGAGTCTTTATTTTAGTTAGTCGAATTTTGTTATATTTTTTAGTCTTTATTTTTAGTCTTATTTTTGTTTTGAGTCTTTTGTTATTTGTTTAATTTGTTTGAGTCTATTTTAATTTTACTTTTAATTTTTAATTGTTTAGTCTTTATTTTTTTTTATTATTCTTTCTAGTATATGCCTAGGAAACCTATAGAGCCTTTAGTTCCCCTAGATCCAGATTTGAATAAAACACTAAGATCCATAAAAAAGAATAAAAGAGTAGAACAAATGGAAAATTCAAGCAATAATCGTAGGATGGATAATCAAGAACGCGAAGAAGTTTGCCAAAATCAAGGTCTAGACAATGGACAACCTAGACCGAGAAGATCTATAAGAGAAGCATCCCAATCTAATGAACAGTATGAGGTTCGGCGAAATGTGTTCCCTCAAATCCAAACGGATTTTGAGATCAAAGGACCACTTTTCAATGGATTACCTAAGTTTCATGGATTGGCCAGTGAAAATCCTTTTACTCACTTGAATAACTTGTATCTTCACTGCCGAACCATGAAACCACCAGCACCAAGCATAGAGGATGTGATGTGGAAAGTATTCCATCTCACACTCGAAGGCAAGGCGTTGGATTGGTATACTCATTTAGGAACTTGTGAACGGACAGCTTACCTGTCTTGGGAAAATTTTAGAAGGTAATTTCTCGATAAGTACTTTCCCGAAGCTAAAGCATCTACCGCTAAGAAGAAAATCTTAGCCATAGAACAACAAGATCACGAGACGTTACTCAAATACCTAACTAGATACCAGGACCTTTTAGTAAAGTGTCCTAATCACCAGTACACTGAGGAGCAATTAGTGGAATACTTTTGTAGTGGACTCCTAGACGACGAGGCTGATCAAATCGATGCCGCGTCTAATGGATCCATTACAAAATTGGATGTTGAGACTGCGTGGGAACTAATCAAAGAAGTTGCCCTTAAGCCAGAAAACCGAAGAAGACGTACCCGTGCCGTCAAGGGAGTAGCAACCAATGAGTCAGACCCGATGATGGAAAAATTGGCATCAGACATGGATAGTCTAGCCAAAGTTGTCAAGGAAATGAATGCCAAATTAGCTACTTCGCCAAGAAAAGTCGCTCTTATAACCACACCTTGTTCCGTGTGCGATTCATATCAACATGGAAGTAGGGAATGTCCCCATCAACCCGAGGAAGTTTCGGCTAGGTATACAAAGGTATTTAAAAACTTAGTTGAGAAAAAGAAAACATCCCAAAAGAAACTTCAACAAAGTCCTACCATTTCAGCCCTTCTACACCCTAAGATACCTATAAAACGCAAGGATCCTAGTTCATTCACCATCCCTTGCATGATAGGAAAAGCCGTAGTCAATGGAGCATTGTTGGACTTAGGAGCAGCTATCAGCGTTATGCCAAGTTAGTCTACGATTCTTTGAATATGGACAAACTTAAGGAGACAAGGTTTATCCTGCAATTAGCCGACAAAAGCAGCAGACGTCTCCTAGGAATAGTGGAAGATGTCCTAGTCAAGGTGAAAGGTCTAATCTTTCCCGCTGACTTCTATGTCCTAGATACCGGTGGCAATAGAGCTACCGACTACACCATAATTTTCGGCAGACCTTTCCTACGTACCGCTAATGTCAATATTAGCATGAAGGATGGAAAGATCACAATGGACAATGGACATCAAAACATCACACTCACGATGTACGAGGCGGAGAAATCCGATGAACACTCCGTGTTGGAAACACGAAGTATTTGTACATCCAACAAAACCCTAGGCGAAAGGCCAAAAAGGGAGGATCTTGAATTTGAAGCTCTTTTAAACTTAGAACCTCCTGACCCTGGCTTGCTTATACCAAAAATAGACTTTGAAGACATGAACATTAGTTCACTTTTCAAAGAAGAGGAGGAAGACCTCATAACTTCCAAAGTAAAAGAGAAACCAACACTTAGGGAGAATATTTCCAAGCACAAGGCTGTGTGGCAGCCTGTGCGCAAAACTAACCAAACTATAGCCCAGTGCTATAGTGTTTCTAATTTTGCAGACAAGGAGATAGGAGCAGCAAAAACGCCAAGAACCCTGTTCTTCATGTGTTCATGCAAGAACTTAGGCATAGGTGCTGAATGCCTAAGTGATGAAGAATGGCTCCATAATGTAGATGCCGTATGTAAGAACGCAACCGAAAGGGTTCATGTGGACTTCATAGGCATAGGCAAGGTGCTCGATCCGAAGCGAAAAGGAATAACAATCAAAGACGTGGATCAGCCCATTGGATCATTCGTTGATGATGCAGGGATCACGAAAAAAGGTACGCTCGCAAACAAGCATGCACTTTACAATCTTATTATGCGAGATTACTATTATAGGACCAAATATCATAAAACACGTAGGTTTAGGATAAATAAGAAAACTAGGTATCGACCACGCATAAAACTTAAAAACCTTAAAAATAGGAAGGTGGTGCGAAACCCTATCCGAGCCACACTCTTCAAGGACGAGGATGGCAACCGATATGGACAAAGGATCTCTGCCAAGCGAAGAATAGGCGAATACTTCGTAAAAATCCGCCACGAAACCTTCAGGCCACCCTGAAGATGTTTCGCGATGCCTTTTTCCCACTTACACGGTTTCCGTGTAAGTGTGGGGGAAGAAGAGGGTTATCCCAAACCCTAATTCGTAGTTTAAGACTCTAGAATTTGTATTAGACAAATTCTAGAAATTTCATTCTTAGTATTTTTAGTTTTAAAATTTTAGTTAGAGTCTGGCAGCTAAGCGACAAAAATAAAAATTTTTATTTTTTATTTTTGCGCCGGCGGCGCACCTGGCGGCCCAACGTCAAATTATTTGAGGAGTTTAATCGCGATTAAACTCTACCAAATTTGATTTAAATTTATATTTAAATCATGCAGATTTGACAAATATATTAGGAATATCTTAGATTTTCACCCTATAAATACCCCATCAAACCTCTAGGCTTCTCACAACTCTTATACTCACTTCTCAAAACTTCCAAAGCTCCTAGAACACTTTCTTGAGAGCTAAAATCCTTCTCTTTTCAAGTCTCCTTTCAAATCCAAGGTAAGTCTCTCCGATTTTTCGTGAATTCGCTAGGAACTTTTAGGATAGGATCTTTTCTCAAAAATCGACTTTAGGACTTGCTTCTGTCAACAAAAAGGTAATTTGAGGCCTTGCTGTCAAACTTTTTGAAAAATTCGCAAAAATAGTTTGATCGATCGAGTTTTTAGGTGATTTGAAATGAGTTTGTAGTATGTAGATCGTTTTTCGTAGAGTTTTCTAGATTTCCGATAATTATAATATTAATTATAATTATTGATCTATAGATATGGCCCAATTCAAGAGCATCCGAGCAAAGACTTATCATGATGACTTTGTTCGTCACCTTCCCGTTCATGCTGAAAAAGGAATAAGTTACTCTGATCCCGCAATCAAAGAACTCTTAGATGTCGTTAAAAGCATAAAATATCTACAATATCTAGAACACAATAGGGAATAGTATAAGATTAGTCTAAAGTTATTTTATTGCTTTCTAGGAATTAGTTTATTTGCTTTTTAGATTTAGTTTATTTGTTTTGCATTTTTCAATTCTGTCTTTTAAATTTCTGTCATTTATGAATCATTCTGTCTTTAATTTTCTGTCTTTTATTATTTGACAACAATTTACATTTGAATTCTCATAAATAAAATGTTTCTTTGGACTTCTATTATTTTCTTGATCTCAAGTCATTTTCATTATTTACATCTAAAAATAATAATAAAAACAAATATNAATAATAAATATATATATAATTCACAAAATTACAAAAAGAAAAACAGAAAATATATATATAATTAAAAATAATAATAATAAATAAAAATATGTTTTTACTAAATAATACAATGATATTTCCTAATTTTAAAATTTCCTCTTATCTTTCTTTTCTACATTGGGGACAATGTGTTCTTTTAAGTGTGGGGGAGAGAGGAGTAAATTCACACCTTAACCTAGTTCTTTACTTCTATTTGATTCTAACATTGGGGACAATGTTATGTTTTAAGTGTGGGAGAGAGGATTAAGTTAGAGTAACTTATATTTTGGTTTACCCAAAAACTTTTTGGTATTAATCTAAACATTTGATAAACTTTAAATTTTTAACGAAAATTTTAGTTTCCTACTTTTAGTGCTTGATTTAAATTTACTTCACTTATTATTTTTCACTTTTTGAGTAGAATTCGAATTAGTCGAATTTTTAATATGTTTAGAGTATTGAGTGAATAATTCCATAATCATGATAAGAGTTTAGTCTTAGTTATTTTCTATAAGCCTTAGAATAATCTAAGTATTTTTCTAAGTTCAGTAGTATTGTTTGATTTTTATAGACTAATTTGAGAGAAACCCAGCCTAGTTGGAAGATTAAGCCTACATACTATAATACTATAATATATATACCTACTTAGAGAGAGATTAGTCTCTTAGCTTCGTTTTCTCTAGAACTTGTCTTAATTCTTGGTTAAAGCTTATTAGATTTAATGGTTAATAATATGATAGAGGCATTTGTTTCTTCAACCCCTTTATCCCAAACACTAGCAAGTTATCAAATATATCATTTGTTAGCCCCTTTGAACCTATACACTAAGGTGTACTTATAAACTTTCTCGTAGAGATGGACTTTTCAATTCAACTCTCAAAGGTGAAGTTAGCTAGCAAAGTTATAAAAAAAGAAAATAAAAAGATCTCGACAAAAGAAAAGATATATATATATAAGTCGAGCAAACAAAAGTATCTTTGAGAAAGCTCAAGTAATCAAAGTATTATAAGAGCTTATCAAGAGAAAAAGACTGGCCAGTCAAAAGAGTAGAGTCCTGTGCCAAATGACTCAAATAATCCTTACAGTGAGTTAGCTACTTTCTTAGTGGATAAGTGGAGTTGAATTGTTAAGGAAAACTTGAAGAGAAATTTTAAAGTAAACACCAGTTTCCTTTCTTTTCTCCCTAAAATTCTTCTCACACATATATATTAGCCTTTCCCATACATTACAACCCTATTTCTACAAGATTATGGTAGGAACTTAGTTTAAGGCATGACTAGAGAGAAATGATACCCAATTAGTGAGGAGAGTGATACACTTATAGAATTGGTCTTATGAAAATAGGATTGCACTACTTTACTTAGTTACTTGCTTGGTGAATTCTATAGCTATAGTTTGCGACTATGTGCTGACCTTGAATCATGAACTTGGGAAAGTTCCTTGATTCTTTGGCATATTCTTTCTTCTTCTACTTCGTACCTTTGCTCAGGAGTGCAAAGTCTTAAGTGTGGGGGATTTGATCAGCCCAAAAGTGAACAAATTATTTCGCCCTCTTTTGGTATGTTTATAATAATAATATATTAGAATTAGACTAATTAATATGCTAAGGGCAACACTAAGGTATGGTGGAATAAAGTGGATAAAAAGAGTTAATTAGCATTATTTATTATAATTTATAAATAGGTGCTACTTAATGGTTTATTCAGTGTTTCAGATACCCAAACAGGGCCAAACCAAGAGGGAAATATCAGAATATTCTAGAAGATCACGTTGAGCACAAGATAATCTTGCGCCATCACGTGGGCCGCCGGCCCAGATTCGGTGATTCCCACGGCGCAGGAATATTCTAGGAATATGACGTCAGCAAGTAAGCTTCAGAAGAGTCTAGTGCTGCGCCGTCACTTTGAGCCAATGGCTCAAATGGGAAATCTCGTGGCGCATATTAATCCGAAGCATTAGAGTATGTTTTGCACGGTTACGATTCAAGATACGAAGATATAATTGAAATATTGCAGATATTTCGTTGCGCCTTCGTATTGGGCTGACGGCGCAAGCAACGGCCCAGAGGCGAAAATCTTCCCTTGACTTGCGGATCAAGCACACTACTCAACACTATAAATAGAGGTCATCATTCCACGCTCAAAGCACTCCAGATCGCTTCAATTCTCTCTTAGAATAGAAAAGTTCTCATCTTAGAGCATGAGTAACTAATTAGGTAGATACTTGAGGAATGCCTCAAGGATGTGACTTGAGTTCACCATGTTTCGTTGTAGAGTCCAGATGTTGATGTTGCATTTATGAGGTATGACTAATTCCTTCAAGTGTAATTGTTGAAGTTTGTTATATATAAGTCGTAGATCATATTTTGTTAAAGTAATGAGACCTTGACATTCTCGAAGTTTGTCTCTCTCACGATTAATGAAGTAGCTCTTTAGGGTTTGCTAAAGAGTGATTTACAATATCTTGTTTGCATAATTAGGATTGCTATTAATATATACATGTTTGTTGAGTAAACTACTAAATTGGTCCCTGGATTATTAGCTCGCTGACATATTGGTCCCCGAATTATGGAAATTGACAATTAGGTCCCTGAATTTTACTAACGTTAGCCAAATTGGTCCTTCCGTGAAGTTGCCGTTAACCAAGATGATGATGTGTCCGTTAAGTGCCACGTCAGCAGTTGAAAAACTAAAAAAAAAAATGCCTGCTATACTTGATCTGCCACATAAGCATTAACAATTAAAAAAAAAATTTCCTTCAAAAATCAAATTGGTCCCTGAGTCATATTTTTTTTCAGATTACTCACCCAATCTTATTCCATTATTTTCAATTTCCCCACTTTTTCATCAACTTCATTCAATTTAGTCCCAAATCCTCAAAATAAAATTGTAAATTGTCCTAAAACTCTTCCAAACATTTCAATTTAGTCCATAAAAGTATTAAAAACCCTAAACCCTAAAATCCTAAAATTGTAAAGTGTCCCAAAACTCTTCCAAACATTCCAGTTTAGTCCTTAAAAGTATTAAAAACCCTAAAACCTAAACCCCAAACTCTAAACCCCAAACCCCAAAATCCTAATCCCTAAAATTCTAAACCCCAAACCCTTAAATCCTAAACCCTAAATCATAAAATCCTAAACCCTAAAACCTAAAATCATAAACCCTAAAATCCTAAAATTGTAAAGTGTCCCAAAATTCTTTCAAACATTTCAATTTAGTCCTTAAACTCTAAACCCCAAACCCTAGAACCCCAAACCCCAAACCCTAAACTCTAAAACCCCAAACCCCAAAACCCCAAACCCTAAAACCCCAAACCATAACTCTACAACCCCAAACCCCAAATCCTAAAATCCCATACCCCAAACTCTAAAACCCTAAACTCCAAACCCCAAACCCCAAACCCCAAAATCCTAAACCTTAAAACCTAAAACCCCAAACCTAGATCCTAAAATCCCATACCCCTAACTCTAAAACCCTAAACCCTAACCCCCCAAACTCTAAAACCTCAAACCCCAAACCCAAACCCTAAACTCTAAAACCCCAAACCATAATCAAAATTGTGACTGTACATTAAAGTTCAACAATTGTGATGTGCAGTAGTATTATTCAAATCAGTCCCCGAATTTATCAAAATAGTTCAATATGTTAGACAAATTGGTCCTCTAATTAAATGAATAGATAATAAACCAAAGAGTTTAGGGTATGGGATTTGGGGTTTTAGAGTTTAGAGTTTGGGGTTTTAGGATTTAGGATTTGGGGTTCAAGGTTCGGGGTTTGGGATTTTAGGGTTTGGGGTTTGAGTTTGGGGTTTGGGTTTAGGGTTTTAGAGTTTATGGTTTGGGGTTTTAGGGCTTAGGGTTTAGGGTTTGGGATTTTAGGGTTCAGGGTTTTAGAGTTTAGGGTTTAGGGTTTGGGGTTTAGGGTTTAGTGTTTAGTGTTTGGGGTTTAGGGTTTAGGGTTTTAGAGTTTGGGGTATGGGATTTTAGGGTTTGGGGTTTTAGAGTTTATGGTTTGGGGTTTTAGAGTTTAGGTTTGGGATTTTGGGGTTTGGGGTTTTAGAGTTTAGGGTTTGGGGTTTGGGGTTCTAGTGGTTGGGGTTTTAGAGTTTAAGGACTAAATTGAAATGTTTGAAAGAATTTTGGGACACTTTACAATTTTAAGATTTTAGGGTTTATGATTTTAGGGTTTCGGGTTTAGGTTGTAGGGTTTAGGATTTTATGGTTTAGGGTTTAGGATTTTAGGGTTGAGGTTTAGAATTTTAGGGTTTAGGATTTTAGGGTTTGGGGTTTAGAATTTTAGGGTTTAGGATTTTGGGGTTTAGGGTTTAGAGTTTGTGGTTTAGGGTTTAGGTTTTAGGGTTTTTAATACTTTTAAGGACTAAACTGGAATGTTTGGAAGAGTTTTGGGACACTTTACAATTTTAGGATTTTAGGGTTTTAGGGTTTAGGGTTTAGGGTTTTAGGGTTTAGAGTTTAGAGTTTAGGGTTTTTAATACTTTTATGGACTAAATTGAAATGTTTGGAAGAGTTTTGCGACAATTTACAATTTTATTTTGAGGATTTGGGACTAAAATGAATGTAGATGATGAAAAAGTGGAGTTAACGGACACGTCATCGTCTTGGTTAACGGCAACTTCACGGAAGGACCAATTTGGCTAACGTTAGTAAAATTCGGGGACCTATTTGTCAATTTCCATAATTCGGGGACCAATCTATCAGCGAGCCAATAATCCAGGGACCAATTTAGTAGTTTACTCCATGTTTGTTTATTGTTCCGATGTGGCAATAATATTGATTGCCCCGAAGAGTTTTGGCAAATAGCTCATGAATCCAGTCATGGATGAGTTACCTATTCTAATCTTGTATCTTCTCTATTGTTTGATTGATTGTGCTTATAGTTTAAATACATGTTCTAACTTAGAAAAGTAAATGCATATTCATTATCTAATCTTTATGATGAACGAACTATGATAGTCCATCTCTAGGGTTTTCTCTCAAGTATTGTTTTGACTCATAAAGATCTTATTAAATCGTGACAACCCTCAAGAATAGAAGTTATAGTCTTCGTCACGATTCTCTTAGCCTCATCACATTGTGTTCCGCGAGAGTTCGACCTTGGGGTTAGCATCTATACTATATTTTAATAAATAGTTATACTTGCGAGGCTCGAGTATAAATTTAATTTGACGTGTTTGACACCTTACGACGGGTGTCCGCATCACTCCTCCAAGTGAGCTTGTCCAATCATCGTCTTCAAAGCCCCAAGATATTGAGGTAACTAATCCTTCTCCTTCTCAATTAGATGATTCTAATGATTCTCATCTTCCTATTGCTTTAAGAAAAGGAAAAAGGACTTGCACTAAACATCCCATATCTTCATTTCTTAACTTTGCCAATTTGTCCACCGCACACAAAGCTTTCTTGACTAATCTTCACAGCATTCCTATTCCCACTACTTTATCCGAAGCATTGCAGAATGAAAATTGGGTGCAAGCTATGAAGGCTGAGATGGATGCTCTTGAGAAAAACCAGACGTGGGACCTTGTTCTTTTACCAAGAGGTAAAAAATCAGTTGGTTGTAGGTGGGTCTTCACCACGAAGTACAATTCTGATGGTACTCTGGAAAGATACAAAGTTCGGCTTGTAGCCAAGGGCTACACCCAAACATATGGTGTAGATTATATGGAGACATTTGCCCCAGTCGCCAAGATGAATACTGTCAGAGTACTACTATCCCTTGCAGCTAATTTTTTATGGCAATTGCACCAGTTCGATGTCAAGAATGCATTCTTACATGGAGACTTGGAAGAGGAGATTTACATGGAGATTCCTTCAGGCTTTAATCCAAGTTCTAAGCCAGGAACAATTTGCCATTTAAACTTGTACGGGCTCAAGCAATCACCTAGAGCATGGTTTGGGAGGTTTTCTAAAGCTATGTTGAGTATGGGGTACAAGCAGAGTCAGGGTGACCACACTTTATTTATACGTCGCTCTCCTTCAGAGGGAGTGACTATTCTCTTAGTGTATGTTGATGATATTGTGATCATTGGGGATGACATTGAAAGTATAGCCTTGTTGAAAGAACAATTGGTGAAAGGATTTGAGATTAAGGAGCTTGGGAGACTCAAATACTTTCTTGATTATTGAGGTGGCTCACTCACAGACTGGGATTTTCATTTCCCAACAGAAATATGTTGTTGACCTGTTGACAGAGGCAGGTAAATTGGGTTGTAAACCAGCCTCCACTCCAATGGAGCCTAATCATCGCCTGTATGATGCACCTGAAGAAGGGTTGGTTGATAAAGGGTCATATCAGAGGCTTGTGAGAAAACTCATTTATCTAGCACATACTAGATCGGATATAGCTTATGCTGTGAGTATTGTCAGTCAGTTTATACATAATCCAAGAGAATCCCATTTAAAGACAGTCCATCGAATTCTCCAATACTTGAAGGGTACACCAGGGAAAGGCATTCTATTTAAGAAAGGGGAGAGCTTGACTTTGGAAGCCTATACAAATGCAGACTATGCTGGATCACTTACTGATAGACGGTCAACTACCGGGTATTGTACATTCTTGGGAGGGAACCTTGTAACTTGGAGAAGTAAAAAACATAATGTGGTTGCAAGATCAAGTGCAGAAGCGGAGTTTAGAGCTATGACACTTGGTGTATGTGAACTTCTGTGGCTCAAGATTATCCTTGATGACTTGGGCGTTACTTGGGAAGGCCCAATGAAGCTTTTTTGTGACAACAAGTCAGCAATAAGTATTGCTCATAACCCGGTTCAACATGATCGCACTAAACATGTGGAGATTGATCGACATTTCATTAAAGAAAAGTTGGATAGCGGTCTCATATGCACTCCTTACGTTCCTTCTATGGTCCAACTTGCAGATGTGCTTACCAAAGGCTTGTGTACTATCAATTTTCATAGTCTAGTCAGCAAGCTTGGCATGGAAGATATCCATTCATCAGCTTGAGGGGGAGTATTAGATTGATAAAATATCATACAATATCTGTAATTATTATTGTGATATGATTAGGATTAACATTAGGGATTGTGATTAGTAATTAGTTGTAATCACTCAATGTAATTACTCTGATTTGTGATTTCTTTTCTAGAATAGGTTCGTTCCTCTTGCTGTATCTAATGTGAAAACCACATGCTGTATCTAATACACAAGCAGTTATAGTAGACAAGTGAACGTCTATAACGAAGATACCAGAAGTAGAGATCTCATCTCCCTTTTATTATTTTGATCTTCCAATACAATTTGCAATTTCTCAAATGGCAAATTGCATTCTTTTGAAAGCCTTGTCTTCTTGGTAGGTAGTGGGTTAGGCTCAGCCGCTGGCTTGGTCTCACCAAACTCGGCGTCTCCTTTCCTCTTTCCTTTGCCCTTCCCTTTCCCCTAATTTTGGAACGTTTCCATGAGATGTGTGACCATCTCTACAGCCGACAATATCTCCGTGTTCAACTCTTGAACTATTGTGGCTAGCATCAAGGCAAGTAACATCCACAGAGTCATTGAAGTGCTTCTCCAAGCAATTCTCTATGCTCTTGGAGCGTTCTTGGCATGCTCTTCAGGGGAGGGATTTCTAGGACACAAAATTTCCTTGGTTGGGTGAGAACAAATCTCTAATTACATAACCAATCTAGGAAGTCAGCAGCTTCCTTCGTTGGGTGAGAACACTTCTCAGATTATGATACCAGTTAAGGAATTTTGTCCTAGACACCTTGTCCTTCTCAAGGACAGATCGCAGTGATAGTGATGAACTATTGTTTGTTGCCATTGATTCTACTATTAAGATATGATAAGTTTAATTAGCAGGAAAAATACTTCCACCATTTTATAAAACCCAGTGAAATTTATTATTGGTGGCTAAGACCCATATTTCACCAAAGTTTACCGTCGCGGAGGCGATCATGCACCCTTTGGTTATTTAGGTAGGTAACTCCTTACCAATCACATCTCTATGTGACTCTTAGATCCTTATGGGACTGTATCATCTCATGATACCTATTATGGCATGTTTATGTTAGGAATTGTGCCCTAGGGCCAATCCTCTTTTATATATGTTATGAACATATGGATTAATTTATAGAGATAAATTAATGGTTTTCACATTATTAGCATGTTTACTGTGATTACGTCCATGATTAATTATAAGATAATTAATCTAAATCTGTCCCTGATCGATTATTTTCGTGGGAGCAAAAATGAACTAAGATCAGCATGACCTCAGTGCATAGGGATGCACGCACTAGATGCTGGAATGAGAGTCATGGTGCAATTACGTAAGGGGTTACGAGTTGCTGGACTGACCCGGAGAGTCCTGCATGGGTTTAGTCATCAGCTTGCCTCTCTTGTACGCCTGTCACGACGCCTTAGACCTGAGGTCATCATTATTCCGGCGTTGCAGTTGTCAGACTTTGGCTTAGTCTAACGTTGCTCGTAGCAGGGTAGCCATAAGGGCTAAGTACGGGTTTGGTTGATTGCCGTGCTGAGGAATGTGGACTGACCAAAATTGGGATTTTGTTCCCCATTAATTTGGGAGATATCTTATTGGAGCCCTCGATGAGTCTGTCCAGGAAATGCGTGGCCACGCTAGAAATTGGGACTTACTCAAGGAGATCGAGAAAGTAAAGGTTTGGATCATGGATGACTTTCCCGTGCCTGATCCATAACCAAGATATCGCAGAACAATAGGGTCGGTGCCTAGGAGGTACGAAGGTTAAAATCGGTTTTGGTAACAAACGATCACTCACGTGTTTTGGGTAGTCGCGATGGCTTGCTAGAGTCCGCTCACGACTTGTAGGACATAGGGATGACCTACTGCCAACTTCACGTGGGGCCTGCTGGGTCACACACGAGCAGGATTAGAACACACCTTATAAGGGACACGAATTAGGGTAATCCGTGGGTCACTCTGTGGCCTAATTTAAGACACAGAGGAAATGTCTGGGACATTATGTCTTGTCTTAAATTTTCTACAGTTTAAATAATTGTTAAATGATTAATAGAGATTAATTATTTACAATTTAAATATTAGGAATAATAAATTAAATAATTCCTAAAAGTTAGGAGATTATTGATTTATAAAATTCCCTAATATTATGCTAGAGGGTGGCGCCTCTTTTTGGGATGATTTAATTAATAAAAATGTTTTATTAATTTAAGTCATGAATTTGAATTTGAATTTGAGATTCAAGATTTGAATTAAGATATTGGGGTAATATTTTAATTCAATAAAGAATTTAAATTCAGAATTCAAAATTTGAATTAAAGATATTATTGTAATATTTTAATTCAAAAATATTGGGATAAAATAAGTTGGTTATGACTTCCTAATTCTAGGAGTTATTTTTGATTTATAAAATTCCCAATAATTGGAGCAAGTAGGCGCCTATCTCATGTGGGTCACATTGGAAGATTTGATCTTCAATTTGATTCTATGAGATAGGGATTTGAATTTGAATTAAAATATTATGGTAATATTTTAATTAGATATCCAAGTCTTAAAGATATGATATTATCATAATATCATGATTTTATATTTATAAAATTACCATAATTTTGGTAATTATAAAGCCAAAAAGTCGCCTAGCTCATATAAGTCATGCATAATTGTGCTAAACCCTAGCTCACTAGAGAGAAGTCGATTTTCCTCCTTGTTGAGAGAGAATTTTCGCCACCCACCTTCCTAGAGAGAGAAGTCGATTTTCTCCTAAGTGTTAGAGAGAGAAATCGAAAGTTGTGGGTTCTAGGGTTCTTGAGAGAAGAAGAACAAAAGGAGTTTTGTTGCTGTCTTCTACTCAGTATTGCGCCACCTAGCCTGGAGTTCAGAGAAGGAGTTCTTGAATTCATCAACTGTAGATTCAATCCCGAGTTTCTTTGGAGAAAGAAGCGTGGAGGCTAGCACCTCGTGTTCGGGATACGTGTCGCGGAGGTCAAGGCAGATACGTGTCGCGGAGGCGATCACCGCTCCACGATGAACAAGATTTTGGCAGGGCGTTTTAGCGATGGCATTAATTACTTAAATTTTCTAAAAGGGTTTGATTTTTATTTATTAAAATTGTTCCGATTTATAGTTTAATTTTAAAACTCCTTTTAAAATTAAACGAGTCATGCCACATGTTTATTACCCCATGTATCTCATACATATAAACATGTGCCCGGATTTTGTATCGTATACAAAATCCCACGCTCGTATCGTATACGTGGTTGTAGCACGATATATATAATTAGCATGTTAAAATCCGCACCCTAAACATACATCTAGCGCATCACATACAACTAAATGTAAAAAAAACATCGTGTTTAGATATGGCACATCTACCCTAGAGTACTCCCAAGCCAATGAGAGAACCTTTCTAAAAGGAAAAATAAAAT
>QANZ01050734.1:110896-128223 GCA_003254925.1 Chamaecrista fasciculata | reverse complement strand
AAAAATAGTGAATTAAAAAATTAAAAAAGAAAAAAAATACCACTCTCTCTCCCCACTCACTCTCCCATATGAGGTAATTTCAAATTGGTCCTAAATATTTTATTTATTTTAAATGAGTCTTACATATTTGTATAATTTTTCAAATTGGTCCCAAACTTACTATTTTATCAATATAAAAACTTAATATAATCTTCAACTTTAAATCAATTCAGACGTTACATGTATACTTGGCGTGCCCTAACGGGCACGCCAAGCCCCTAGTTCTTTATAATTACAACGAATTATCACTTTATTGATGTAAAAATGTTTTTATTATAATCTAAAGAATGAAAATTAGGACAAAAGCATACTTTTGATCCTTCAAATATACATTAATTTTTAATTTTATCCTCGAAACTAATTTGTTGCCAAATTTATCCTCAAAGTTCTATATTTTAATTTGTTTGTTTTTATCTTTTGTTAACTTCATTCAATAAATTGATGATAAATTTTTTCATAGTTTTTTTCTCCTTGTAATTTTATATTACATGATAATTCATTAAATAAAATTAGAACAAATCATAAAGTCGTTCAAAATATGAAATTTTGAAGATAAATTATAAGTAAATAAAATTTGAGGACAAACTAAAAAGTGATGTAAGATTTTGGGACTAAAAATGTGCTTTTGGAAGTGACTGCTATCTGATGAACTAGGATTTGGCTGAGGGTCGTTTCCTGGTTCACCGCAAGATTTTCCTACAAGATAATGAACCACAGGGGGTCTCCCCTATGATTCACCTTCGAAGCTTAAGTTAGTGTTAGGTGATAAGAGATGAGAATATGAGCTAGCATGAGTAGCGTGAGTAACATACTTTTTCTAGGGTTATCATCTTGTATTTATAGGCTCATTGAGGAGAGTCCTCCTAAGGAAACTTTCTTTATTGTAGAAGACATATCTTCAGTGATATGGGAGGTGAATCATAATCTTCCTTATTTCATGTAGGAAGATATTGTTTTGCCAATTAAGGATAAGTGAATAACTATTTCCTTATTTACGTAAGGCACCTTCATGGCCAAGGCAGAATCCATGGGAAGGATCTCTGAGCAATTTGTCTTGATTGACAGCAGATCTTAGTTGATCCTTGATTGGTTCCTGATTGGTTCAGGGAATGTTTCCTTCTTCCTTGCGACCTTATGCTCCGTGGGCGCCCATGCCCTCTATGGTTATGGGCGTCCTTGCCTTAGCAGGGTTAAGGGCGTTCTCGCCCTTACAACCCACCTTGTGGGCCTATGGCGTGCTGGGCCAAGGGCATCTTCTGCCAATTGGGTCTCCTAATTATTGGGCCTATTATCACTAGTCCCAACAAAAGAAGTGAAGCTCTGTCCTTATCAGTGGAGTCCCCAAGAGCCTAATCTTCCTTGAAATGGTATGCTTGGGCATGGTGGGCGACTGCCAAGTGTTTGATCTTTCATGTGCAATCTTGGGAGGCTTTCTTGCCTCACTCTACTGAATTTCTGTAAAGTTCAAAACGAAACTAAGCTGTCAATGTAGAAAAATTATCAAATGAATTTAATTGCTCAGGAATTTTTATGGTGGCGCCCATATCCATAGCGGCGCCTCGCGTACTGCGGCGCTTACAACAACGCCCACACTTACGGCGACGCCAGTGTAAGGATTTCCAAATGCTGAAAAGTGTTTGAGTTCTTAAATAAAGAAAGTGATGAGTCATCACACAATCTTAACGCCAAGACAATGCCTGTTAGCACATATGAGAAAGACTAAAACAATGTTGTCTAGTTATGCCTTGCCTTTTGAAAAATGGTACTGAAACCAAACATTCGATGCGTATTTTTATTCAAACAAGTCCAATCCATATGAAATTGAGCCAAGGGCCAAATAGGATTTTATACACCTGTGAAGAAATCCAGGAATGAAAGTACTATGATACCTTGCAGTAATGATGGTATAATGAATTTGAAGCAGAAAAATAATTGTCTGTGCTAGTGAAAGGAAGCAAGGGATGTCATTTCATCCACATAATAAGTAGGGCAGTTAATGCCGGCATCAAAATCAACCCGTTGTGGGCACATTCAAGGTTCATCCATACAGCTTACCATGTACAATTGTGATTACTTTATCAAAGTAAAACAAGCAAAAATGTAAGTATGTATATAACTTTGTCAAAGTTCTCTTAGTCATTATGTCAAACACCTCATGTGCCTTCTAGTTCAAACCAGAATCTCAAATTTTGTTCAAGCTATGACAACAATTTTAAAGCAAGTGCTAGCATACAAAGTCCCAAGAATTCTCAGATTAATTGAAATCTATGATCAAATAATGGCAAATAGCAAATTCGTAATCAGAGAGATGTTTAGAAGTTGAACTTATCTGATAAACCATGCTCGCGGTAGCGCCTGTATTCACATCGGCGTCCGCGCCTGTATTCATATTGGCGTCCACGCTCCCATCGGCGCCTACGTTTACGGCGGTGGCGCCCATGCCGTTGGTGGCAACTAATTTAGTATGAACTTGCATTTCGATTAGTCAGGACCGCCGACCGGTAACATGAGACATTTGACAAGGTGCTGGTACATAGCCATTATAAAATACACTTGAGGTGTGAATTTTTCCTCACTAAATCCTGCATCACTTTATTTCAATAAAAGTGTCCTTCCAAGACAAGCGGTTAAGCACATGTATTTATGTGTATTGAGCAACATGTTAGAGAGAATACTCATTGACCATGTATAAATGGGGTTTTATTTTGCCATAATTCATTAGGCATAGAACTTGCTTTTGAGTAAAAGAGGGTATGTAGTCAAGCTAATCAAACAGCAAATTGGACTTTGCATAAAGAAACAACTAGACTTGGTTTCACAATAGCACATTTCAACGCAAGTTGCAGGACCCTTGGAAAGTATAAAATCTTGGGTTCTTTCAACTATGTCAAATGAGGATGAAATTAACATCCTAGCTTGTTATGAACTACACATCTTGAGCATACTATACAATAAACATAGTGAGCATGTATGTAATCTTATCCAAATTCTCTATTAGAGTTTCTCATTTTTATTTTTTGGCCAACTAGAGTTTCTCATTTCTCTTGTAGGCATTTTATCAAATACCTAGTAGACATTTTGATTTAATAAAAAATTTCAAGTCTAGGTGATTGGGATAATATGTAGACCCAAAAATTGTCAAATAAGCTTCAAACAAGCATGAAGGTATCATGGTTAAACCGAAATTTAAACAGCAAAAACGAATTTGTGATCAATTTTAACAAAAGCGAATCATACTATGTCAAATAATCGCAAAATCATATCCTTCTAGAACCCAACAAAAATCAGCCAACAATCGCTGAAATTTCAACATTAATTTGGGTTGCGAAAGAAATTGGGTTGTGCCATAGTCATCTCCGGCAACGGCGACGGCGTCTACCGTGTTCGGCGGCGGAAACGAGACCGGTGGCGGTAGAGAGAGCTTCTGCAGCGGGGCTCTTTACAGCGGAGGACATCATCGCTCCTCCAGATTCGACCGGCGAAGGCGTCTGCGTCGCGCGGTGGAGAAGTCGCAACCGGTGATGGCCACAACGACGGACAACTACGTGCAGCGCTGAAACTGGAGTGTGTGCGTCGTCGAAAGGTGGAGCGACTGGAGTGTGCGACGTTTCTCCAGAGTTGACCAGCGACGAAGTCTGCCACGTTCGGCGGCGGAGACGGGACCTGCGGTGACTAGTGGTGATTGGTGACTGGTCTTGTGCGCAGCGTTTTTGTGGCTTTTGTGCGGAGCTGATGGTGGCAGCGAGCAACAGAGCGACGAGGTCGTGAGAAGATGATGGTGGCGGCAGTTGTGCGGCAAGGGGATTTGCCGTGAGTGCGGCGTTTATGCGGCTTGTTTTTGAACAAGGGTCTTCTTTTGGGATTCTTTTCATTCAAACGAAAATCCCTTTTTTTTTTTGTTTTTATTTTTTGAAAGTGACAATAATAATAATAAATAAATAATCATAAATCTTGAGAGCTATTTTTTTTTACTCCCTAGATCGAACAATTTCTCCATCTTTTTTCATACTCAAAATTTTTAGAGGAACAAAGCTTTTGATTTGTTTCCTACAAACGGCGCCAGTGATGAACTAGGATTTGGCTGAGGGTCGTTTCTCGGTTCACCGCAAGATTTCCTTGCAAGATAATGAACCACAGGGGGTCTCCCCTGTGATTCACCTCCGAAGCTTAAGTTAGTGTTAGGTGATAAGAGATGAGAATATGAGCTAGCATGAGTAGCGTGAGTAACATACCTTTTCTAGGGTTATCATCTTGTATTTATAGGCTCATTGAGGAGAGTCCTCCTAAGGAAACTTCCTTGATTGTAGAAGACATATCTTCAGTGATATGGGAGGTGAATCATAATCTTTCCTATTTCATGTAGGAAGATATTGTTTTGCCAATTAAGGATAAGTGAATAACTATTTCCTTATTTACGTAAGGCGCCTTGATGGCCAAGGCGAAATCCATGGGAAGGATCTCTGAGCGATTTGTTTTGATTGACAGCGGATCTTTGTTGATCCTTGATTGGTTCCTGATTGGTTCAGGGAGTGTTTCCTTATTCTTTGTGACCTTATGCTCCATGGGCGCCCATGCCCTCTATGGTTATGGGCGTCCTTGCCTTAGCGGGGTTAAGGGCGTTCTCGCCCTTACAATCCACCTTTGTGGGCCTATGGCGTGCTGGGCCAAGGGCATCTTCTGCTTATTAGGCCTCCTAATTATTGGGCCTATTATCACTGTCCTTGATTAAAAGTGTTTATCTATTTTAGATGACATTATTTATGTTCCAGTTCTTTAGTTGGTTGTAGCTTTTGTTGGATAATCTGCTAACTTGGTAGCTGTATTGTGTTGCCAATTTGTCTGACACGATGATAAGTCCTCTTGGATGGGTTATAAACCTCTCACCTTCGTTAGTTGCTAGGGAGGGGTTAGCTAATTTTGCTTTGTTTTAGTTTGTGCTGTGCTTACTTTGCCTTACTTTTGAAGGAAAGATTTTTTGCCAAAAAAAAAAAGAAATGTCTTTTGGCTAAAATTGTAATATTGAGAAATTTATGAGACACAAATTTAATTTGGTCCAAGTGAATCAAAATTGAATGTATTAAATAAAAAAAAGAGGGAAGGGCAGACAGAGGAGCTCCATAAGTTCCCATTAAAATTTGTCGAGTTGACAACGAAACCCAACTCACAATCTCACTCTTGTTGCTCGGCTCCCACAGCGGCCGGGTACACGTGTACGTCACAGATTACACCCCACTCACGCGCTTCTTCATCTTTTAACTTCTCAACAATCTCCCCATCTCCCCATTCTCTCTATTCCTCAGATCTCAACGCCAACTATCGCCGGTGTCTTTACTGCTTACTATCTGCCGGAATCTTCATCCACTCTCTCTTTGCCCTTCATCGCCGGTATGTTATGTTTCCCAGACATCCTTGCTTTCTAGTATTCACTGTTCATGTAGAGTATTGAATAGAAACTTGAGATTTGAAACCAACATAATGTCATTGTTATCTACTTTTATTGTTTAATCATAACATGCACTGCCAGTGAGGCAGATGAAAGACTACGCGTTAATTGAATTTCCTTACTCCCTCTACAAGATGCTGGACTTTTGATTTGGGAAAGATGACAATCTCAGTGTCACATTGTGGATTTTGTTTCTTTATAACTTCATTTGTGTAGTCACTAACAAGAGAAGATAGGTTGGATCCCTTAGGGAGCAGTCCCTCACTTGGTTTTATCTCTATCTCATACATCAGAAGATCCTCAATCAGGTACACTCTGATACAATTAGGATTTAGGAATGTTGAAGTTTATAAGTTGAAGGAACCTGACAATGTCATGTCTGTTCCTACACACTAGCAATAATACAGAAGCTTAACAAAGTCAGAAGCTGTAAATGAGAAAGAGTTGGTTAAATATAATACAATTCACTGTTAACTGCATCACCAATATCTGAATATGGAGCTGATGTTTTCTGGACAAAAGAGGAGCCAACAATATCTAAGTAGGTTCCTGACTTCCTTCAAATAGTTTCCCTTCTAGTGTCCAAAAGTTTGCTGTCCACTAGTATGCTGGATGGAGTTCCTGTAAAGCATATAACCTGGTTGCACGAGGTAAATTTTACACCTGCCCTTCTGGGTATTTTTGCAGCTGAGTTGTGTATTTTTCAAAGTTAAGCAACTACCATCTCTGACTGTTATGTTTCTCTAAATTATTAACGCATATGAGTTTGAGTGACATGCTAGTTGCCAGACAGAACACCCCAATAAACACATTTTGAGAATGCAAAGACAACAATATATGATTGCCCTTAGATTTCAAGAGCATCCAAAGAATATGTTGTTTGATGTTATTCAGACAATAAGTGGTTGACCTATCAATCAGAAATCATTTTGCATTTGGACAAGTGTTGGTGTCTGTTGTAATATTGAATTGTACTTTGACACCCTCATTGTTTCTGTTGATACAAATTGTTCTTTCAGTCTGGTAATGTCTCCTTAGTCCATCTCACGTTGGATTTCTTACTTCCTTACCAGAATCATTCTAAATTGAATCAAATGAACTTCAGCGCATAATATGGACATGATGAAACTGAAGCAATAAGGAACATTATTTGAGCTCAAAAGGTATTACCTTCCGTTTTGGGTGCATGAGAGTAATCTCTTGGACATACTTTTTGCTGACTGATTATAAAGCACTAACTTAAGTGCTTGAATCTTTTCAAATCTGAGCATAGGTCACCCTTAATACACAAAAACATACTTACTAGTTTTTGAATGTATCTTAGCAGCATGCAGTCTGTAAATTTTTTGAAGGGAAACTGAATTTGATATAGTTCTTAACTTCTTACTAATGGAACCAATTATTTGGTGGGAGCTCTGATTCTTGTATTTGATGGAGTTAATTCTACTTTCTGCAAGAAGAAGGATTTGCATCTGTCTCTTTCTTGGTTTCTTGAGAGTGACAAATAAATTTGTGCAACTAAGAGAAGATGTACAAATGATAAAATTGAGGAAACAGCAAGTGAAAACACTGGTACGTTTTTAAATTTATTTCTTTAACCTTATGACAAATGTATGAATAAGCTAAGTATATTCTGGATCTTTTGGGACAAAAGGTGGAGACTGATATCTGCTTCTCTAGTTTCTTCATTGGTGGTAGAGATATATTCTTTATTTGGTTAGCAGTGGTATTCATCCAAACTGCATACAGCAGTCCCATAGGTGCCAGTGTATTCATTTTCTTGTTTGATGAATTAATGAGCCATTTAACAATATTGTTTTTTGCCAGGTAGAGTGAAAAGGGACAGTAAAATCTCTACTTGATGATACTCCTCTAAATTCTCTGGTGCCATATGAAGGGAATCAATGGGAATATATCTCCAACCTCTGATTTTTCATAAAGCTGCGGATTAACATTTGACATTAAACTCTTCAACAATATAATGTTCAAAATCTTCCTGCCTTACTGAGATTTCTGTGTTACATTAGAAACCTCTATTCATGAACATCATAATTGAAGGATTAAAAAGCTAGATACCTATAGTACTGTTTTTGTTTCATTGGGTGTAGGTTTCCCCTGGATAATTAAAAATTTTATGGTAAATAGAATGCTTTCCTCATACTTGTTCATCTCGAGGTATGCTTTCTTCTTCAAAGTTAGTGCCATTGATGACCTCGTGATTAGACTGTTCCTTTCTGGCATTGCCCTCATCTGCAATGAGCTTGGCTGGTGATATATGCTCCTTGGTAATTGGAGTTGGTGAGTCGTAATCTTTGCTTTTACCCCACACCACAAGATACAGCCCCAAAACAATGACAATAGCACCAACCACCCTGTAAATTTATCATATCTTTTTAGCTTCTTTTTCCTTTTAGATGGTAAATGATTGAGTTCTGTAGGAGTATATTTTGACTGGTACTTGGTTTTCATAGTTACCTTCCGAGAAACAATTGCTCAGCTAGAATGAAGGAGCCCATCACAGCGACAATTACCATGCAGAGGGGACTAAATGCTGTAACAAACACGGGGCCTCGAGTTTTCATCACTACCCCTTGGATGTAATAAGCCAGTCCTGAACAGACTATGCCCTGTATGCAATTATTTTCCAAATTTTTAAAGGAAAAGAAAGTAATCAGTACATGTATTCCAGCAATCTTGACCCAACATAAGTTAGTTAAGTTATGACATGAAGCTCTCTACGTTATTATTTAAGGCACTAAATCTTCGATCTTGAAACTCAGGAGACCAAGATCTGATTGGGAGATAAAATCTGATGGTTGTTAAATCATCTTGTTAAGTTAGTTTAAATTTATGCCAGCTTTTATAAATTTTATGAATTCCAATGCTGATGTAATGACTAAGCTTCTGTAGTAGGGACACTTCTTATCAGTTAATTTTTTTTTTCATTGCCTTTGAAACCTACACTATAGAATTAACCAATAACCCAAGGATGTAAATGGGATTTTGATGTTGGTTTGGTGACTTTGGCTTTCCTTTTTACACTAGGTGGGAAGTTCATTGTTTTTTTTGTTTTTTTTGGATTGGGGGTTTAGTGTAATGCACAATATTTTGTACCATGTTATATATAATATATTTTTCTAAGTTTGGTTAGATGCCCTTACACTGTAGACAGCCGCCAGCAGTTTCGTATCCCAATTTAAAGACCAAATTGAAGGATTGCCCCTTTCCATAATCAGAGCTACTACAGCACCTTCAACTGTTCCCAACAGGCATATCCATGCTGTAAGAGAGAGCTCAGCTGGGTAGGTTTCAAGGGTAATTGACTACAAAACCAGAGATGCAGCTGCGTTACCTAAGCAAGTTAAAGCAGAAAAGGTTGTTCTAGAGAATATTTTCATATTAGTTTTGATGAAGAATAACTCACTTGGAGAATCATGAAACAAGCCCAGCTAAAGCAGCCAATTGTGATCATCACAGATCCCTTTATTGCGTGTTGAAGATTTGCCCCGCTACCATGCTGGTTGTTGTTATTGTTTCCATGTCTTCCAAATAATTCAAGCACTGGACCTTTCATCAGTGTCATGATCATGGCTCCGGCAACAGTGGCTAGAGTCCCGAACACTTTTGCTTGGCTGCGTATACTTTTTATTTTCAACCTCTCAATCCTGGGCAAAAGCAGAGAATTTGTTTGAAAAAGGTATGAATTTCTCACACTAGGGTATAATATATCTGAGTTAGTTGAATGGGTGAAGACAATTTTAGTTACCTAATAATGCATGCCATGACGAAGGTGATGGCTGGAAGGATATTAGTCATTGCAGCAGCAAACGTTGCTGTTGTGTACTTCATTCCCAGAAAGTACAAATTTTGGTCAATAACTGGCCTGCCATTAAGAAAGTGATATCAGAGTTAAAGTGATTGTTTTCCAATTTCCATAGATTGGAGAATGTGTTTAACAAGGCAGGAAGATTACTCTAGCACACTTAGCGCCACTATCTTCATGAAGATTGAAAATGTCATCTTTGGTCTTACTTTCCTGTGAAAACAAATATAGTATGACTCCAATTTCAGTACAGACATTAACACAAACGCAAGAGGTTATTATGCACACACCCACGCAGAGACAGAAGAGAGAGAGAGAGAGAAAGAAAGAGACTTGTCCAAGATCACAGCAAAGGGGGCAATGACAAAAAAGGCAACGGCATGGCGGTAGACGACTAGCACATAATTGCTCATCCCCTTGTTCAGTGCAGCTTTGGATAGAACATCCATGCCAGCAAATCCAGTTTGCAAGAATACAACAGCTACGAATGGCTTCACTCTGTCGAACCAATTTAGTTTCTGGTTCTCCATCTTGTGTGAGCTCTTACTTTTACCTATTTCTTGAGCCACAAGAATGAACTATGATGCTCTACAAGGCTCATGTTTATATAGGAGGCTGACGTATGAACCATTTTAGTGCTTTCATAATCAGAAGTATACACTACGTACATATAATAGCTCTATTATTTCACGCAATCAAATGAGGTTAAAGTCACAGTGATCATCAATGTGCCCATCCACAGGATTCTTCAAAGGTCAGTGTCTACTTTCAATTATTACTATATCTTTTGCATAGTTGAATGTTGCTGATGACGGTGTAGCTTTTATCATATTGGCTATTGTCTTCAAATACTTTTCGAGATAAAATCCATAGACGCGTTGTCCCTGCGCTAGAGGGAAAAAAGAGGAAAGGATTCTTGATATGGAGCGATATATTTCCTGAATAATTGGGGGCGGGATGTTTTCGCTATTAAATTGCTATTAAATTACTTTAGAATGTGTGTTTAATAATGAAAATATTTTATTTAAATCAGCAGAAGATTCAACAAAGTGAACTGTTTAAACTTTTTAAAATTAAGGCGGAATTGTCGTCTATTAATGATGATTAGAAGCGAGGTGAGGTTTCATGTTTAAAGCTTAAACTTAGAATGCATGATTGAGCTTGATGACGACAGTCCCAATTGGACTTAACATTATGTATTGGAATAGGGAAATATGCTCTTTTGTATATTCCCATGTAATTCAGTTTGCTTTCTTTTTGAGCCTAAGGATGCATGAATTATCCGAAATATGGATAAAAAGGGTTCTGAAAAACACGGCTGAATTATTGAGTCCCACAGTCTAAAAATTATATATATATGGTGGAAGGCGACGTAAGAAGAATGATTAGCACAATGAATGATGAATCATGTTGATATAATAATATCCTTCGTAATTAGTTTTGCTTTGTTATGAAAGCTTTGGGTATTGTCAGAAAACTCCAAAGTATGGTAAGCATCCCACTTCCTATTTGGTTGGTTGCTTTACAAGGCATTATAATAGTTGTTTCTTTGTGCTTTTATTATGTGTTAGCACTAGCATGACCATTTGGCTACTCCACCTCCAATCTGGAACCCATTCACTGCATATTTTAGATAGAAATTAAAGTGGGTCTTTGAACTCCACTCATTCAGAGAAACACAATGACTCTGTGTGTGTGTTTGATAAATGATATGGCCCCTCATTCTGAAGCACTGGTGCTACGATGCTTCACAATGGAGTCTTACTAATACGAGTATAAGCCTTTGGGAGAACTAGGTGTTGAAGTTGGAGAGCCCAAGGCCTTATATAGTGCTTTGCTCTCAGCTAACTACCAGTATTCGGCACGACGCATCGTACGTACCTTAATCCAGCCTATAGGTCGCCCCTTCCGTGTCGGTCGGTTCTCAATGAAAGCACCAATTGATACGAGTATAAGCCCGTGGGAGAACCACACCTCAAAAGCTAGCTGTTGAAGTTGGAGAGCCCAAGGCCTTATATAGTGCTTTACTCTCAGCTAACTACCCGATGGGGGACTCGTATCACTTACTCACCGCGGGTCCGGTTTCGACATGTATTCCCGGCAACAGAAAAAGAAGGGGAACCAGAATTACGTATTGAATCTTTTTCATTTTTTTTAACTTTAATAAAGGTTAAAATATTCTGGGTGTTAATTTTTCAATGACTATTGATTCTGACTTAATAGTCTTTTCCAATAATTCTTTAATGATAAAAACAGACATGATTGCTTTCGAGCATTAGCACTTACGTGTAATCAATTAAAATGAGAGTGGAAGAGGAGGAACCCGAAAAAAGAAAAAGAAAGGATCTTGCTTTTTCAATATAACAAGATTTCATAAAACATTTTAGCATTTCTGTCACTCTTGTAGAATTTGAATATTTTGATTCAAACTACCTATGGCTCATACTGTAAATTAATCCTATTTTTGGAATAATAGGGCTCTAAAGTCATCGATATTATCACATTTTTTTTATTTAGTTTAGCCCCTGGTTTTATAATCTGCCACTGTACAGATGGACGAGGTATCTTTTAATGTAATGACTTATAAAGTTTACAGAAGTTGATTTAAACATGATTACTTTAAGAATGCCACGGATAATTTTTACTGAATAAAATAACAATTTGTTGCATGCAGATGATCTTTTCCTTCTCTTATCATTTTAGTGGACACTCGGCCATGATCATATCATTGTTTTATTATTATTAATGTCTGCTTACTCATTTGCAGGTTATTTTTATTTGATGCCTGATAATTATCCAATAAAGATTGGTTTATGCTTGGGAACAGACATTGCACAAGTGAGATGTTTCTTGCTATGCATAGTGGCCAACAAATAGCATCAAAGTGCTTAATTGAGATTTGTCATAACTCATAACACAATCCAACGCACGTGGTTCCATCACATGGATAAAATCTTGTTTCAAATCTTAATTTGTCTGAAAAGTTACTTTGAACATCACCCATATCAGTATCACCACCTCCCGAAGAAATTAAAGTTGGTCAACATGTTATTGTCCTGTACCTTTACCATCTTTCCCTTGTGGTACAAAAAGAAGGAAAGAAAACTCACCATAGAAACACCTCATGTTCAAGCGTCGGCAATTGGTCTCTGAAGATTGAATCGGTCATCACGGGTTTGGATTACTTAGGTTATTGATCCAATAATAAAAAAACTCAACTGAACTAATAACAAATAAAAAACATATTTATATATAGTAGAAATTGAAGAGTTCAAATAATCAATATATTTCCTCATTTTAAAATTATGTATACCATTAAATAAAAAAAACAAATATAAATTTACACTTTAAAATTTGAATTACAAAGCAGTAAGCTAACACATTTGATTATAAATCACAAATAATCTAATCCCTGTTATACATATAATTAAACCAAATATACCAAATCATAATCACAAACAATCTAAACCAGTAAAAACATAATTTATGAATTCTAAGCTTGTGTCTAATTTAGAACTGTTAAACAAAAAAGGTTATTTTTCTAATAAGAATTCTAAAAATGAGTCCACCAAGCCATCACATCAACTGGATTACTAGTTCAACAAAAAAAAAAAAAGGTGACGATTTAGCCTCGGTTCTACTGAATCAACTTTAGAAAGGGTCTAAAATGTTTCAAACCAATTTGGTGACGGAAGAACCAATCACCAGTCTAACACATCATATCATAGAAGAATATGATATGACCTAAATATTCACATCATAGAACAAAACTTCGCTTAAATTCAAGTGTTTGCTTTGGAAAATCAAAATAAGATGTGATGCAACATATTTCGCCGTCACTGTTGCAAATTGAATTTGTCCTCGTATATGGCTAATGCTGCCTCTAATGCCCGAATATAAATCCTCTAAAATATACCCCCTAGTGTTTGCCTAGTGTTGGTGAATGGCTTGGAAGAAATTCCAATTACAAGATGGAAGAAACAGAGAAAATACATTGAACTGATCGTATCTACCCCAAAAAGAAAACTTTATAATTTACGCTTAAGAGAAGTTTACTTGAAAATAATACAGATACTTTTATCTTATTCCAACTAGCACACTTTTGGACTTTTTATACGGAAACTCATACAGAAAGCCACTAAGCGAGCGTTAAAGCATTTACAGTGAATCAAAGGACGACACAAATGTTAATGTAGCAAAGATGCGAAATGGTAGTAGGGTTCTTAATTTAACAAAGGAGATGCTGGGTATTAAAGCACCTGAAAAATTCAAAACGAACCAAAGCAACAATAAATAGATAAGTCAATTTCCCAACACTGGAAGGATCTACCATTCACACCAATGAGTAGCAGCTATAAAATAATAACAGAAGCACTACTGACAATCATTGACAAAATTAACTTCCTGGGTCAAATTGGCTGCCTGAAGAATATATTGCCTTCCAGCGTCACATTAAGAACCACAACAAGCAGATTTTTGAGCAGCTTGAGCAGCCCCTGCTCCTTGGTCGGGTTGGTTAATCTTGATTGTCTGGGGCTGCAAGGAATCAAGTGGAAACTTAAATGAAAAGTGACAAGGCAGCAGTTAATTTCGAGATATTAATCCAAAACTGCACCGCCAGCAATGGTCTAGAAGGAAATTAAATGCATATATGGTACAAATGATAATTATCAGACGATAATCCATTAGAATAAGGGGAAATGTTCATATAAAAACCTCAGCCTTCGAGTCGGTATCTGCAAGTCTTTGTTTGATGTCCCGAGCTATTGAAAAGAAAACCTCCTCCACATTCAAATTTGTTTTTGCACTCTGTAAAAACTCACCTTCAGCATTAAGAACAGACCAGCAATATGTGCATGCAACTTCAAAGAGAATGGTCAAAGCTACTTACAGTCTCAAAGAACTTTATGCCATATTCATCTGCCAGGGCTTGACCCTTTGCAGTTGGAACAGCCTAAGGAAAATATTGATGGAGATTAAATAGGGCATATAAACCTATAAACGTGCATGCAACCAACCCCAGAAGAGAGTTAAGAGTGAGAGTTGGTGAGGGGACAAACCCTTTTGCTTTCATCCATGTCAGCCTTGTTACCCACAAGTATCTTGTTGACATTGTCTGAAGCATGCTGCTCAATGTTTCGGATCCAATTCCTAATGTCTGGAAATGAGATGAAATCAGTTAAATTGCCACTTACTATAAGTTAAAATCCATTCTGGCCATTGGAAGTTACCCAAAGAAGCAAAATTAAAAATGTGAAGTATACTAGAAACACCAAGGATAAGATGACGATGGAAGAAGAAATTACTGTTAAAAGATGACTCGTCAGTGACATCATACACAAGCAAAATACCCATAGCTCCACGGTAATAAGCTGCAAAAGAAGAATTAAATACTTGTTTAGGCCCTGGAAGGATAGGAAGACCAAGGACGCTAATGATAATATGTACAAGTGACAGACAGAGTATTCTAAGAAGTATCTACATTCTTGAAGGCATAGAAATGCAAGGTTAAACTAAAACCAAATAACATCTAAGGAGCTTATACTAAAAAAACATACAAGCAAAGAGGATCCAAATATATAATAATATAATAATATAAAAAAGCCTAATACCCAGAATTTATCAAGCAAAGTATAAGATCAAAGAAGGAAAAATTCTCCAGATACAATCTAACCAACAAAGCATGGATCTCAATGCAGCAAGCAATCATGGAAAAAATAAAAACCATAAAGTCATATCCAATTGTCATCCTTTAACATTGGTTATATAGAGTACAACGAATTTTGGAAGTATTTTAGGCATTTCTACAGCCAACTCAAAGTTTACCTAGCCATAACAAAGTGCACTGTTTTACCAAAGAAAAAATAATTTTTACAACAGAGGGAAGTCTATAAAAAAAGACCTTTTTCTTTTTTCTCTTTTTATTTATTTTTTCTCAATCAGCAATGGCCAACATATACTTGTTACTTACAGATATCAAAGAGAATATAGTTCCTCTAGAGCTATCCAACACATCCCATCCCACCAACCATAGCACCATCCAAAAAAATTCAATATTTGAGCACAGAAAATATTAAATAAAAAGGAGGATCATTTGTACATGAAAAAGAATAGTTTAATTGAATTACTCAGATTGATACCCAATTGGGAAGAACAAAATGACAGAAGTCATCAAATGCGTTAGATCCTAATATAAGTATCCTACTCTTACAAATGTTTAAAAGCTGGATATGACAAAACAAAAGAGATCATTGAAACCCTCTTATTATAATAAATAAAGCATTCAATATCAGACACTGACCAGTTGTAATTGTTCGAAAACGCTCCTGGCCAGCAGTATCCCATATTTGCAATTTAATTCGCTTGCCATCAAGCTCAATGGTCCTTATTTTAAAGTCAATGCTGAAGAAAAATAATCCATTCCAGTAGAAAGATTAAAGGCTTCTCTGCAGGTGAGAAATAAATAGAAGAAAAAAATGAAGAATAGGTGATGACACAGTTGTCAAAATGGACAAGGTCTACTGGGCTGACCCTGCAAATAAGGTCGGCTAAGCTGCAATTTTGGCAGCCCAAATATCAGGTGGCTTTTTAGCCTAACTCATTTTAGGCCCACCCAACCCTAGGATAGGCTAGGACCAGCCATTGACAAGACACCCATTTTGACAACCCTAGATGAGAGCAATAAAGGTATGTACCCAATGGTCGTAATGAAACTAGTTGTAAAAGACCCATCTGAGAAACGCAACAGGATGCAACTTTTACCTACACCTGTCAATATGAACAACGCAATGAGATCCAAAAGACAGCTCCACAACAGATAGTCCCCAGATGTGACAAAGAACGAAATACAAAATGTCAATGATCATCACTGTTTTACAGTCTCCAAGTCAGTAAAAAAGGTTATAGGCAAATATATGCAATTCCATTGTCAATCAGATCAAATATCACCTCCATCCACCACAATAAAGAAATAAATCCTGATACAGTAAATAAAAAGAATGACGGGTACCATGAATTTAAATTTCAAGAATCCCTGCACTGAAAATATCAATCAAAATGAAGATCACAATCGAAGATGCGCCCACCACAAATAAAACATGAAGAAGAAGCTAGTTGTGCTAACAAAACCTGTGGAAGATTGCATTCTCTTGTATGAGAGTTGTAACATACATTTAGCGATGAAGATATCATAGTACAGAGTAAAAGGGAGCGGCGAATGCTTAAATCGTTATGCACAAATGCCCTAATCGTTATTGTATGCAGTATTATAGGCGGAGAGAGCCAAAAAAAGAGAAACAACCCGGATTAACATATGAGCTCAACCATAAAGAAAGCGGATCAAATGTCAACAGCAGGAAGACCGCAAAATTTGTCAACACTAACCAACATCTTCATCCAGTGAACACAAATTAAAAAACATGCAAAATCGTACCGCTATCGCCGATCAAGAGGAGCTTTATGAGATAGTCATAATCAGCTCGGGCTCTTGCTGGTGGAGCAGCCATCGAAATTAACGCAGCGACAAAGATTGAGAAGGAACTTTACAGAGATGTTTCTGTATGTGAAAATGAAAATAATTACAAGAGTGGAAATTAATTAGAGAAGGAAAACTAGGATTTTATCGAAAACATGTCAAGGAAAACAAATCAGTAACAGAAAGAAAAAAGTGAAAAAATACCAGATCAGGAAGAAGAAAGGAGGAAGTTGAGATCTGAGGAGAAAAAGAGGGAAGAGGGAAGCGTCCCTGATACGTCAGCACTCAGCACCGGTCGGCCGTTGAAAAGTGTTTTCGGAAAAAAAGAATTTTCTCACAACACAACACTGTCACTTCTATTATTTTTTTATTTATTTATTTATTTTATTGATATTACTTTTTCATCACTACCCTTTGCCGTTGGATCATCTCTCTCTTTGTGATTGCTGTCCATCCAATTGTCCATCAACAATGCCCCAATAATTCAGCAGCCTCCAACATGGACAAAAAAAAAAATCGAGTGAAATTAAAAAAAAAAAAAAAAAAAC
>QANZ01050734.1:74905-110879 GCA_003254925.1 Chamaecrista fasciculata | reverse complement strand
AAAAAAAAAAAAAAAAACCGTGAACGGCGTTTGAGGATTCGTTAAATTCCAGTGAATGTAACGCATTAAAACGACCATGTTTTGGATCATTTTACCTTACCTTGCCTGTCAGAATGAGCACGAAGACAAATAATCTCTATCTATATATATATCTATATCGAGTAAACTACCAAATTGGTCCCTGAATTATTGGCTCGCTGACAGATTGGTCCTCAAATTTAAGAAATTGACAAATAGGTCCCCGAATTTTTCTAACGAGTCAAATAGGTCCTCGAATTTTTCTAACGTTAGTCAAATAGGTCCCCGAATAACATGCACAGAAGGACCTATTTGACAAATGTTAGAAAAATTCGGGGATCTATTTGAGTCGTTAGCAAAATTCGGGGACCTATTTGTCAATTTCTTAAATTCGAGGACTAATCTGTTAGCGAGTCAATAATCCAGGGACCAATTTAGTAGTTTACTCTATCTATATCTTATATTATATGGCTTCATCCCTTTCTGGTCGTCCATGTTTAAAACTAATTAAAACTATAGTCTATGAAATTAAAAATAAGAGAAAATTTACTATTTGGTCTCTCTTTCTTTACTAAGTTAACAATTTAGTCTCTTATTTATTCTACATACATATTTGCGTGCCCGTTAGGGCACGCAAAGCCCTTAGTCTTATATTATATGTCTAAGAGTATTAATGGTTGGTCAAAATTAATGAATTAAATAATATAAAAAATAATTTAAAAATACCATCACTTTCTCTGTACACTCACTCTCCCGGCTTCTTCAAAAAAATAAATGAATTAAAAAATGCCACCACTCTCTCTCCCCACTCACTCTCTCCATATGAAGCAATTTCAAATTGGTCCTACATATTTTATTTATTTTAGACGAGTCTTACATATTTTTAAAATTTCTCAAATTAGTCCTAAACTTACTCTTTTATCAATATACAAATTTAATATAATTTTCAACTTTAAATCAATTCAAACGTTAACGAGCACGCCAAGCCCCTAGTTATATTATATGGCTTCACTCTTTTATGGTTGGTCAAAATTACTGAATTAAAAAAATAAGGGTAAATTACACTTTGGTACCCTGTGGTTTGACCCTATTTCACTTTGGTACCCTGTGGTTTGAAACTTGACACTTTGGTACCCTGTGGTATTCTTCATTAACACTTTGGTACCCTTTGGAGTTATTTTGTAATTTTAACCATGATAAATTTTGCAAAAAATACATATTGACCCCAAAAAGTTTTTAAAAAATTACAAATAGGTCCCTAGATACATATTATCTAGGGACTAAAATGAAAACTTTAAAAAAATTTAGGGGTCAATATGTAATTTTTGCAAAATTTATTATGGTTAAAATTACAAAATAGCTCCAAAGGGTACCAAAGTATTAAAGGAGAATACCACAGGGTACCAAAGTGTCAAGTTTCAAACCACAGGGTACCAAAGTGAAATAGGGTCAAACCACAGGGTACCAAAGTGTAATTTACCCAAAAAATAAAAAAGAAAAAAAATCATCCACTTTCTTTCCGTCCATGTTCTCTCACCTCAAACAAGTTATTTTTGATTTTCATTAATATTTTAACTCCATAAAAAAGGATAAATTATACTTTGGTACTCTATAGTTTTGTCATATTTCACTTTAGCACTCGGTGATTTAAAAAGTAACACTTTGGTACCTTGTAATATTTTCTCTTAATAAATTATTTTTAAATAATTTTATATTTTACAGCATGCAAAGCATCTAGTAATATATATATATATATATATATCTACAAAATTTAGTTTAATTGCTAAAAAAATTGTAATTTCTTTCAATCGGTCTTCAAAATAAATCAATATTTTGTGCTAGTATATGAAATAGCATTTATTTATTTTTTTCTAAACATGTTGGGAGAGAATGGATATCCAATATGTTTTTGTTTTTTATCAAAACTTTTGTCACTTGTAATTGTCAACGCTTCTTATCTGTTACGAGACGATTTTTTTTCGGCCCAAGGAGATGATTAAAAGAAAAGTAAATTAACAATTTGGTCCCTGAAAAATTATTGAGTTGACAACTCGGTCTCTGGAAGATTAAAATCTACAATTTAATCCCTGAAAGATCAAAACGGTGTACTTTTTAATCCCTAAAATATTAAAACGGTATACTATTTAGTCCATGAAATGGACTAATTATTATATCGTTTTGACCTTTCAGAGACTAAATTGTATTATATCGTTTTGACCTTTCAGAGACTAAATTGTATATTGATGAACTAGGTTTTGGCTAGGGGTCATTACCTGGTTCAAGTGAGGCAACTCTTGGATGAAGGTTACCTGCAAATCAATGAAGAACAAGGGTGGTCCTGTAATTCACCTCTGATGCTAAAATTAGATGAGTTTTATTGAGAATTATAGACTGAATGTATGTAAAAAATGTACCTTGTGTGTGAGGGATTCTGTTCATTTTATACTATGACAGAGGGAGCCATTTCAGGGAGCGTGGGCGCCTTGTTCGAGAGCGTGACTTTGTTTATTCATTAATGTTCTATATTTTGTTTCCTAAATGTTCTCCCCGTTGTTTTTGTTATGTCTACTCTTGGCATCCGGCGCCTTGATGGTTGATGGATCTCAAGGCGCCTTCTTAGGCAAAAGATCCTCTTGCAATGACTGTCCTAATTTGGGTTTCCTGAATGCTTGCTCCACTGCCTTCGTTGTGTCTTGCTTCGGACTTTGGCGTCTGGACACCATTCGGCCTCTACGGCGTTTTGACTATCGAGGCGTCTTGGCTTTGTTGATCCTTTTGTAGTTTGGTTGTTGTTGGGCCTAGGACCACTTAGCTATTGGACCTGCTTAGTTATTGGGCCTATTATCATATATTTCGATCTTTTAATGACTGAGTTGTCAACTTAGTGATATTTCAGGGACCAAATAGTTAGTTTACTCTTAAAAGAATCACAAATAAGCATTTATTTTCCTTTCATAACAAATTTACAGTACTCTTTGCAGTATTGCAATGTCATATGTGGGATGACCACCTTTCCCCTATGTACATGCATGCAGAACATGGGAATTAATGTTGATTACTTTTTCTTTTGTTCTTGTTGGATTTTTTAAATTTTGTTGGGATAATTTAAATTCGATTCGTGTTGAACATATGACTATAATGAGAGTTCTTTAACAAATAACTACATTCATAATATCGAGAACTTAAAATTTTACTAAAACTATATCAAGTCATTTATCACTTAAATCAATATCTTATTAGTAATGTTAATTGTTCTAATGAGGAGTAAGGGCCTTGATGTCATTAATTATAGTGCTCATAGGTTCATCAGCACAAACCGAAATAATCTCATCATCTTTCTCACCCTGCATAGTGCATAATCAAACCCACCGTTGATTTCAGCTGAAATCCCTCGTTTCTTGGAAGAATGTACCCTTTACCAAATCCAGTTTTGAATTTGTTTGCTTGCACCACTTGAAAATAAGAACAAGTTGTGGTAGAAGACTTTCTGCCTGCCTCAATTGCAATTTGTTTGGAAATTGGAGGACATGATTTTGAAACAACCTTTCCGTGATTGTGATCTCGTTGCATGATCCCTATCTTACAACATATGCATGTGCTTGTGTCTATGCATGCTTTGTTTTAAGTGTAAAATGATCTCTGCACTGTTAAACATTAGTATTTTGTATGCTTCTCGCCCCTTTCTTTTACCAAAATATTTGTGCAAACGGCATGCTGAACAGTTACATGTGCCCTTTTTCTGTGGTCATTAGTCATGACCATTTTTTGACGAAAGGGATCGGAGATTATCTCAATGATTATCAGATTTTCTTTTTTCATAGCTTATCTTGTTGAACAGAGAGCTTTCCCCCGTCCGCCAAGTCCAGCATTTTAGCTAAAAATGTTTTTTGCATTTCTTTTCTATAATACGTGTTCAGATATTTCTATGCAGTACTCTTCCCTCCCATATTGAACCTCTTAACACGCAGTTATAAGTACAGAAACTAGCAACCTATGTAAAACTTACAAACCATCAGGTTGACAAAAAATTATATAGCATACTCAGAAGATCAAATAAGCCAATTAAACTTAATTTTATAATTATGGAATTTGTCCTCTTGAGCAAAAATCAGAAATGAATGCAACACAATCTCTTATCAAAGGTCCACAGCAAAAACTCCTAGAACAAGCATAGTATGTAAACCCCATAAATGGAGGTGCCTCTAGTAAAAGAAACCAAGAACCTTTCCACCGACATTTTTCCTCCTAGCCTCTTCATGGTCCATAATGCCCGCTGAAGTTGTCAAGACAATATATCCAAACTGCATAATTATGCATAGTTGTTACAGACAAGCCACGAGAAACCATTATCCAAAACAATAATCACCTTTATAACAGATAATTTATAAGTAATATACAGTTTTGTCTGCCAACCTGTCTGGAAGGAAGTAATCTAGCTGTCCATGGCTCAATCTCTTTGACACCAACATCAAAACGAGGGCTGATAACTCCACACTTGTTCAGCCTTCCATTAAGTTCAACAACTATTTTTCCAGCTCTATGATCATCAACATACTCAAACTCACCAATGTATCCTGCAGGGCAAAACACGTATGTATTAAGAGAATCAGTAAAAATGTGAATGGATAGTTTGGAAGCAGTCAAGCAACTAACCATGCTTCTGCATGACCAGAAGAAACTTGATGATAACCTTCGAAGAAGGTCTTATCATGACTTGGCGCTTTCCCCGTTTCTCAGCATTGTACATGCTCTTTAATGCATCATTCAAGACACTCACCCTCACCATCCTCACAAAAGCAGGCTGCTCAATGCTCATACATTGCAACACAAGTGAAGATAAAGAGAACAATTGCAAGTTAGCAATATCAATGAAAACAGGACAATCAGTCATTTAAATTTTAAAATAGGAAATGAAAAACTTTTAAAAAATTGACACTGATGGCCGGGGAACTCATTTATGACCTGATGGTTATCAGGTAAAAACAGAAACAAGTTTCTTATATATTTAGTCAAAAGAGTCATGGAAATTTCATTACTCCTGACTTCCTAGGTATAATATAAACATTTAAAATTACTTACCTCACACATACATATCTCAATTGGCACCATCAAAAATAAATTATTGTTTAAACATTATAGGCAGAAAATATGTTAATGATGTTATAGGCCAACAAAATAACTTGATGCCTTGTTCAGAGGGAAAAACACATACAGCCTATGCAACACACAAATCAAAGATTTAAGCACACAATCCAGTATGACATCTTTGGAGAATAGTTCAAGAATGTAAAAGTGATGGAGGCATGTAGCAAAGGTGCAAACTATAGGCCATAAATATTTTTGGAATTTGCACATAAAAGAAGTGGTTTAACATGAACATCATATCAATCAAAGCACACACAGTCACACGTTTAACTTAGATGTTTTCTTTCTTTCTTTTTTCCAAAAGTGAAAATAGCAAAGGAGGAAAAACATTGTGCTGGCAATTCAAGGTTTCAAACTAACATGCCAGCATCAAGAGACGGCCATGATAAAACAAAATATCCCAGAGTTATAAAATCTTCATTTGGCATGCAACCAAGTTATACTTACGAGTTATCACTTGAAAATAAATCCCCTTTAATTTATGGTGAATAAATCCTAGGCTCTTGCAGGTAGAGAAATCGTATACAAATGCAAAATTAAATATGACCTCTCATAGATTGAACGGCTAAATGGGTAGATCACGATCGACGTAGAATTCCTCAAGAAGTATCAAAACAAAGCATGTGATGATCAACTTGCTCAACGACAAGGAAGGAAAATAATAAGATGCAACAAAACAGGCAGAAGAGTAACAAAGGCATTTCAAGGAACAAATTTAAGATTTCGTGAGATTTTCATACCTAAGTGGTTACGGTGGAGCAACTTCAAATCAACCTTGATGGTGGCTTCGCGAGGTTGCGAGGGTTCTTGCGGCTTAGACTGTGAAGGAGTAAAATACAGAGGCAAAGCGAGGTTAGGCCGCTAGGGTTCAAAGCTCTTCATTATTTTGACAAAAGTACATTTTTTTAAGGCTTAAGTGCAATTTTGGTCCCATAACTATGACAAAGGTTTCATTTTGGTCCCATAACTTTTTTTGTTGCAATTTTGGTCCCATAACTATGACAAAGGTTTCATTTTGGTCCCATAACTTTTTGTGTTGCAATTTTGGTCCCATAACTATGACAAAGGTTTCACCGTTAGTCCCTTGGTGAATTCATCCATATTTAGCCGTTAAGTATGACGTGGCATAGTGACTAGGATCATGATGTGACAAAATAAGATGAAATGGACTGAAATAGGATCTATATGCAACATATTAAAACTTATCTATACCCAATCACAATATATACAAAGAGTGGTATTTCCTCTTCATCGTTAGCCCAACGAGACTTCCTCTTCCTCGTTCCGCTTCCCGATTTGTCGTCGCCGCCGCTTTGGTCGTTCAACTCTGGCTGAGGATCCCATCGACTTCGTTGGTGCCTTCTGCTTGAAGTCTCTTCTTCTCCACCAGATTGGTCCCTGTCAGTACCACTCTTTGTATATATGGTGGTTGGGTATAGATAAGTTTTAATATGTTGCATATAGTTCCTATTTTCAGTCCACTTCATTTTATTTTGCCACATCATGATCATAGTTACTATGTCACGTCATACTTAACGGCTAAATATGGATGTAATTCACCAAGGGACTAACGGTGGAACCTTTTGAGAAGTTATGAGACCAAAATTGCAACAAAAAAAGTTATAGGACTAAAATGAAACNTTCTTTTTACTATTTTTATATTATATATTATTAGTTACGTAAAATTTATTATTATTTATAAAATAAAAGATAAAATTTAATCATAAAATAAAATTTGAGAAAAAAATTAAAAATTAAAAAATTAAAAACAAAATAAAAAATTTATATAAAATTTAAAGACAAAAATAATAAATCTTACTTATTTATTTACTCATTATTATTTGCAATATAAATCGTAAAGAGCCAAATAATAAAAAAGAAAAAATAGAGGTATTATTTTGTTCTTCAGTTTATAAATTATATATATTTTTTAATTCTTGAGCTTTTTCCTATTTTGTTTTAATTTGCAATTTCTTATTTATTTATTTTTTCGGAACAACTATTTTACTTATTTCAATTATGAGATGACAATTCTTCACAAAAAAAAAAAAGAGATGACAATTAAAAAGAATCCATGTGATGCTAATTTGTTAAAATATTAACTTTTTATTTATATTTTTATTTGACTCTCTTCTACCTATGGTTCTACCTTCTGTCTCTTAGATTGACTCTCTCTTCTCCTTCTCAAATTTTCTCTTTAGCAATGTAGTCATTACCCAATGCTATTAACATTGAGATTTTACTCAGAATTAATTATAAGATTAGATCATAGATGGTATGATTTTACAACTTATTTTAAAAATATTGATATATAAATATATATTTATATATATATATATTTATTTATTTATATATATCAACTTTTTCTTTAGTCGCCCTCAAACATTTTAATATTAGCATTGATGATATATAAATCTACCTCATTGTTGAAGCAACTATTTAAAGTTCTTAGAGTTCACTATCACACTTGATTAATTGCAATGAATGGTTACATTTTTTTAATTTTCTAATTGTTCTAAAGTCATATAAATTGAATTAATCAAATTCAATTTTTCTCATTCTATCTCATAATAATCATTCACTCGAAATCGGCTTTCATTTCTACTTTCCTTAAACGTGCCAGGGCTTTTTTCTAGGTGTTCAATGGCCCATGTGAACAAATGATTTGGAGGGGAGACAAAATTAACATAGTTAAATGGGATGAGATGAACTCGAATTCGATTCCAAATCTTAATAAAATGTTTCAAATGTAGTATCATATATTTAGAATCAGTTTTAAATTTGACCATTCACAATTTTTAACTGTTTAATTTTATTTTACACAATTTTCAAGGTATTCATAATTCTATTTTCTAATTAAGAATTGATTCAAGATTTTTTTTATTTTGATTGACTCTTTAATTTACTATTTTTCTTATCGAAAAACATAATAACAAAGAAAAAAAACAAGACTTCACCTATCTCTTTACGTAAATAAGTGAGCAAGGTAAAAAAAAAAGTTACTTATCTTACAAAAAAAGATAAAGATTATATTCACTTGACTTCGCCTAATCGGGGTTGTGACTTTTGCGACGTCGGCGTGGTTCTCTTTGAGCCGAGTTTATACCGAAAAAAAAGGAATTGGGTGAAATTTAAGGTGGGACTAGCAATAAAATATTTCATAAAGATATGAGACCAAAACGAAAAAAAAATAATAATCTAATTTACATCATGAAAAAAATAAAATACCAAAATTCTAAACAATTAGGAATCCTTACATGAAAACTGTTTTAATTTTATCACAAAAAAAAAAATTGTTGCAATTTAATTTGAACTTTGAAGTGTCAATTACAATAGTGCTATACACAGATATAATTTGAAATATGTATACCATTTGGCTATTGAGAAACAGGTGCATTTATGATGTCATCTCACTGGATTCTCTTTATGTGGTCTATAGTATTCGAACTTTTGATCTTACGTTCGCAGAAGCCTTGCGGGTCACCAGTCGTGCTCCCAAGATCTCACGACTTTCCTCTCTTAAGCATGATTGACCTATCTATGTTCGGTCTACTAGCTCTGACCCGACAATTCTTCTGCTCACCCGTAAACTTAGGAGGGTGAATTATGTTTTTTTTATGATGTTTGCACAGAGCCGTCTCACCTACCTAAGAAAAAAGTCTAACACCCGTAACCTGGATCGCTAACTTTTTGTATTTTTCGTCCTTTGTGATATAGTTTTGGCGCATCACTCCCTCTTTGTTCCACAAGTTACTTTTGCTACAGATAGGCTAGGTTTTCTCCAGCTTTTGACAAAGCCTTCCCGCGTCCGCCCTCTTCTTCATCCTATTTTGGAAGATTTGCGGACTGTACTTTCAACTGGTTTTAACATCAAACATCATCGCTTTTCTCACAAGGACTTCTTCCATTACTTCGCTGTTAGGCCCCTCATGTGCTGGTTATGTTAGGCTTAAATTTTACTGTTGCTCTTTAATTTTTCTGTTGTTTTTTTTAAAAAAAGACATAATTTGAAATTCTTAGTGATTTATGATTATAGTGGCAAACAAAAATAATAATAAATGTTTTACCAAAATAAAAATAATAAATGAAAAACATTTCCGGTGAAATTGGATTTGAGGACTGATGTTGACCTGGACCAGGTCAAGAACAATAATATCTCATCTCGGAGTAGGAAGCTGGAAGGATAGGCCGTACGATTCAAACGTGTACGTTCCAGATTTGTTCTCAAATTTCGGGCAACAAGATAATTGACCATTGGATTTCCTCCGTATAAATAATAAATCTGATTCTCTTCCATTCCTCCAACTTCATCCAAATCCATTTTCTCAATACGTTTTCGCGTGATCCTTGTTCAGTCGAAGGCTTCTTTATTCTCTATTATGGATTAACTCCGATTTCTTCGTTTCGTGGGTCTTTGATCTGTGTCTCGATCGACAATTTCTTTAGTATATCCAGTCATCTTCTCTCATACGCTGGTTTGGTTTGATTACAAAAGTGGAGACTTTTTTGTTTTGTTTTTTATATGAATTAGATTAGGGCTTCGAAGAGCATAGAATAATGCTTTCGCTGCCCATTGAACTCATGCTTCCCACCATGGTTCTTTCTTTGATCAATTTCCATGGCGGATCCTCCTCTCATCGTCTGAAACATCTTGAAAAAAGTGATCGGCGTGGTAATCTTAGTTAACAATAGGATCTTTGTGTATTTCCTTTCATCTCTTAGTTGTTTAGGTTTCTCTTTTTGGGATACCTGTTCTGGTTTCTTCTCGTTTCACGTTCTCACGTACGAGGTGTAATAGAATCCGTCGAGGGATTGAGATTTGGGGATCGAGGATCTAGGATCGTTCTTTTCGGTTTCTTGATTTGGCATCACTTTTAGAAGGTGTGAAAGTTAGCTGGAAATTCTTGCTTTGATTGTGTTTCGATCTGAACATCGTCGCTCAAGGTATATTTTACAAACGCCTACTGTGAAGTAATTTTTTTTATTCTCGCAATTTTAATGTGCCTAGTTTTGCGATCGGCTCTGAATTCAAAGAAGTACCCGCCTTATCTCTCTGATTCACTTTTTAAGTTATGACTGTCGGATTTATCATATGTGTTACTTGTTTTTTATGTGCTATATACAATAATATCCTGGGGCTCAATCATTGGCTTGATGATTGAGAATGAGGATTCTTGTACAGTTCTCTTACTGATTGAAATTCGGATAGTCTGCTTCATAAGATATTTCTGTTTGGTACGTGGAAACATGGAAGTTTGCTACCCTTCCTCATCATTAATCGTCGCACTTAAAGAAAGTTGAATATGTGATGGTGGAAAAAAAAACATTTCCATGCTGTTCAAGACATATTAAACATGGGAGTTATGATGCTTCCCATATATCATACTCTGATATACTATACTGTAGTGGCTTGTAGCATAGTCTTCCATGATATTGATAATGAATAATTTTTCATACAAGAACATGTGCTATCGACTAGTCTTCATATGATTATGCATTTAATGATCTTAACAATGCCTCATCTATAACTCTTAGTCTCTTACTATGTTGACCTCATTGTTTCCACTGGAAGCAGTGATGCTGATAAACATATCCCAACAGTCCTACCTAAAATTTATGTTCATCAAAAGAGTTTTTGTCTACTGTTCTTGATGAAGTTAATATAATGACTTCTGGTCTTGTGCACCACCACACCTTGGTTATGTAGATTATTGATAGTTGTGTTTGGATTATCCATCTCATTTTTATTTTTTATGAACTTGCCGTTGCTTGGCTTGTAGTACATGATGCAGCCGAAGGACTTTCAGATTCCTGCTAATGCTTCGAATAGCAATTTTATAAATACCCTTGAAAGTACTTTCAGTGAGACATTGTGTATACAAGATGATCAGGAATCAGAACATGCACGTGAAGGTAATTACCACTGTGATGTGGCAGAGCTGAGTTTATGTGGTAGTTTGAAACAGCAAGATATGGAACCAAAACAGAAGTGTTTGAAAAAGTTTGCATCGTTTCCTGATCCTCAAATGATGTTGCCTCCGAGCTCTTCAGACGATGAAGATGCAAAGGCTAATACATCGTTGACAGAATCACTCTCTGTACACTCGGCACATCAAACCTACTCACGCTCAATATCTATGCCTGTAAGTTCTCGAAATTGTCATGTTTGGATGCTGTTTTGGTCACAAGATCCTGAGAAATTTTACTAATCCAACCCTTAATTTGAGTTTTTCTCGTCATGTAGTAAATAAAGAAAGTCCTAGAAGGGTGGACTATTTAACCTTACATAATTATATATAAATTATAGACTTTGTGTTATGTCTTAATAATTGCTTTCACTTGCCAATGTGAACATCATAGTGTTCCAGTACTGTATATTCTGCATCTTTACAAGCATTTTTGAACTATGTGAATGTGTAACAGCTGTTTATAAACTTCCATTTTCTCCCAATATCAAAGAATGTTCATTTTGTTATAGTTGAAGCATGTGTCTTTGCATGTTAGTTCTTGTTTTTTTTTTTTAACATTTGCTTAATATCGACCTTTATAGGTTGGTATGTTGTGGTTTTGGAGCTTGCTTGCCTTTTTATCTTGGCTCCTCAAGCTATATTAAGTTATTGAATATAGACTGTAAATGTGTATCATTAAAAGCTGTTATTTACCGGCTATGCAATTTGTTGCTTAATGGCTTTCATTTTCTCCATGCCTTTGCATCAGACTCCTTCCAAGCTTGTATCTGCGATGAAAGGTAGCCGTGAGAAGCAAGGGGGATCACAAATGAAATTGACAGTGAAATGGGCTCCTGATGTGTACGACCCAGTTCCTACATTGTTATCTCACACTGTGAAAAACAGGAAACCGCAGAAATCCAGGAACAAGAAGAATGATAAGAAAAATGGTAAGAAAGGTCAGAAGGGAAATTCTTCCCGAGGGGGCAGTAGCAAGGATAAGAAGCAATTTCGCAAAATTTCTGGGACTTCTGAAGTGTGCTATAAGCTACCGGATTCTTGTGGTAAAGCGATAGAAACTTCTGAATTTGATACTCTGGACGTTGGTAGTCAAGATTCCTATTGTGGAACTAGCTTCTTAAAAAGTTCAGTTACCAAAGTGCACTATTCAGTTGCAGAAGCCTTGTAAACAAAATCCTGAGTTTTTGATCTTATTTCCGTCTTGTGTATAAATAAGTTTTATCTTTCTGCTAGCTTGTTTGGAAACCCAGAACATACTTTGGATTGGATGTTGGTTAGTTTGGTTATATTTTCATGAACGAATTTATGACACATTTCGTGCCCTTTACAGAGCAGCAATTATCATGCTTTATGGAATGTTTGTTGTGTGTCCGGTTTTCCATAGTCATGCGCCACTGTGAATCGGCAGCAATCTATCTTTTTCTCTATTTTTCTGCGTGCAATCGACCCAAAAATGGGATAATCACCAACATGTAACCATCATTCAGCTAATTTCCGACACGCATAATAAAAAACATGGCAGTTATTGGAAGAACGAATTTACTCCACAGTTATTTTAACACGTCATTGATCTGAATCCCACCCTCTTATTTCCGTCATTGTGATCTTATTTTCAGTTGGACGGGGGAAAATATCAGTAGAATTATGAGGTGCCAAAGGATCACATGAACGAATATACTCCACAGTTATTTTAACACGTCATTGATCTGAATCCTACCCTCTTACTTTTTCCTTGGCCTTGCTGGTAGGAAATCATAATCGATCAGCTCGTGACAATATTGTTGAATGATTTTTCATCTTGGATGCGTATAACTTGAAAATACACTAATACAGATTATAGATGCGCTTGTTTCTAGTCCCAACAAACGTGAAAAGAAGTTCCAAAGCTGAGATGAGAGCTACACAAACGTATAATCGAATAACCGTGGTGACACGAAATGAGATGACCAGTATAATGTAAGTCGAAAACAGTTCCATATCTCGTCGCAAATAAATGATTAATTTCGAATGAGTAAAGTTTTGTATAAAAATCTATTCCAATTGACTGATACAAAATTTCCTACAGCAATTGCAGTGTACTTAGTTTTAATAACAATTCTTTATATTATGATCCAAGTCAAACCAGTGACAAGGATCATGGTTTCTTCATTCTTGAAGAGTCAACCGGACCATCCAACGGTCTTGTTAACTGTGAATCCGGTTCCAGAGGGCTGAGGCTGTGATTGTTGTGGAGGCTTAGGATCCCTTGGTTTGGCAGGGTCCACAAATATGACCCATCCATCCAAAAACTTGGCATTCATTCCTTCTCTAGCTCTTTCAGCTTCTTCTATTGTTGCATAGGTCACAAAAGCAAACCCCTTCGATCTTCCAGAGATTCGATCAGTTATGACATTAGCTATAAAAACATAAATGTCGAATGTTACCCACAAAATAAGGTGAACTACGTAAGGGCAATACCATTAATCAATTATAAGTAAAAAAGCAGTTGATTATTACCTTCCACTAGCTGCCCAAAAGGAGCAAATGCTTCCTTTAATTTTTCATCTGTTGTTAGCCTAGAAAGACCTGTTCAAAGACAATAATATAATGCTCATTATTCACATCAATGAAGGAAGAAAAATAAGATTATAAGATGCTAACTACAAAACCATATAGTTTGCGAAATTCATCCATGAGAAGTGATGCCTACTAAATATGTATATTCAAGATCTAATCCAAGGAGATTACAGAAACATACTAAATCATTCAAATAAGCTTTGGTAGACAACTACCATACGATGCTATAAGCTGCCTGTTTGTTAGTATCATTATCTCAAGTATTTCTTTTTTCTTTCTTTTCTTTTCTTTTTTCTTTTTTAATTATTCTGCTCATGCTAAGAAGTTTCTGGACTTTGACATTCGTTCTAACTGATGAGTTTGAGCCTGCACGAGCTTATTTTCTCCCTCGCATATATAATCTGCCTGGATTCAACAATACCTAATTTGACTTCTATGCTTTCGATCTACAGCCTTTGAATCAGGAAACCAATCAAAGAAACAACTTATATAAAGAATAACTCATTGAAATGCCAAACGAAAGAAACGAAAGAGGACGCAATGTAAAGCTCACACTAACAAAAAGCTTGGGAGATGTGAGAGATGAACTGAAGCGGATCGAAGAAAAGCGTGAATGTAGAATTGACGAAGAAGCAGAAGACTCGCTAAGAAGGCGACGAATTCCTGAAAGGAAAGCCATCTGCTCAAATGAGCTGCAATGCCTCTCCTCCCGAAACAATGGAAACTTAAACCCTTGGTGCTAATACTGTTATGAATTGATCTTTTTCCGACATTTCTATAAATTGATTTAAAAAGAAAAGGGATGGAATGTTCTAGTACAATAATTTTTTTTTTCTTTTTTTTAAAAAATGAATATACTTCAACAAATCATCTCTTTATTCCCCCGATTTTGACGCAATGTGCAAATAAATTAATCTCATGTACATTAGAATTTATTTAACAGTGATTAGTTGGAAGTTGGAAAGTTTAAATTCATATTTTATGAAGTTGAAAATGGTCAGGTTTCGATAGATCAGAATTTTGGAACCTGCAACAAGGAGATTACATAATGCACCATCATTCGCTCTAAAAACTTTTGCTTTGCAACAAAATGGACCATCATTCGTATTCCCCTTTTTAGTTATTGACATATTTTTAAGTTATACATTTATACTTCATCGTTATCAATTCAAATTATATTAAGGAATTTTTACAAGACGATTAAAGTGAAGCTATTCAATTTTTACCATTGATCGAGTGAACGCAAAAACCAGAAAAAGTCCAATCCAGTTTAAACTGTAACAGGTCACTACGTGTAATTGTAAGTAGTTAATAAAAGCTTCTCAAATTTCAACATTTGTTCCATTATGTAACAACCCAAGAGTAAGAAAGGAAGGAAGAACAAGGAGGAAAAAAAAAAACCCGACCTCGGCAAACCCAAAGTTACAAAGTAAGCAAGGGCCAATTGAGCATTTTACACAAGGGCAGAGAGCCTAGGGATGGATAGCTTGAAAATGCAGCACCCCAACAAGCACCTATCACATGATCAACAAAAATTCGCCACATTTTGGAAGTTACAGCAAAGGAGCTATGCATCATGAACATCAATTCAACGTGAAGCTACATTTTGAAGTTAATACAGTAAAAAATATCTAGACGACATGCATGCCAAAGAAAAAAAAGGGTCAGCATGCACTATCAGTTCTTTCTTTCAAGTCATTTTCGTGCCCATCTTCCACCTTCACTTTTCTAAACTGGATGTACAATAAGAACCAGATACGTGGCGGGAAACTTGGTCACCACCCCGCCCCTTTCCAGTTTTTTAAGGGAACGAAAAGAGCAAGAGAATAGCAGCAATGACAGTGGGGAATACCACTAAATAATGAATAAATAACCAAAAGAGTGCCTACAGCATCATTCTGTCACCAACTGCACTGCCTTCTCCAGCATTGAAGTTTTATTGAAGAGCGTAAGCTGCACTTCTCTGAGATATTTGGATAACTGGCCAAGACAATAAATTTGCAAGGGTCAATGATCGTTAGACATCTAAAACAATTTCTTCAAGATCAAATGAATATATTTACGTCACACGTCGCAACTCGCAAACTCACAAAAGTCTTCCAATAAGTAAAAAGACATATTGTGGCTAACTATGCTAGCAAAGGATCTCAAGACCAACCAAACACTCAGGTCCTAGAAGATTCAGAGTTAAAGCTATTTGCATGTAAGTAACCTATATTCTTATGCGTGCACGGCAAAGGCATGCTTGTTCACTTCTTATTTCTTAGTTTTATCACTTTCTCCTATGCAGTTGACTCAACTTCAATGGAGTCTCAACAAACCATATTTGAATATCTACGTTAGCTGCTTAATCAGTAAATGCAGAAGAACGAGTCCTACCTGATCCTCACTCATCTTTCGGAAGCCTAACTTTTTTGTCCAAATTGATTCAGCATCCTCGGCAGCAGGAAGTACCAGCTTTTCCACGTTCAGGGAAGAGAGCAACTTCTCTATGCAAGAGAACAACACTTGAAAATAACCCTAAATGAAATGTGACAATGAGTTAAGGAAAGTTCGTTGAAATCTTTTCCTCTCTAAAGACCAGAAGAAGTTAAAGGATTGTTGGAGCTGCTAAGACGCATTATAATTCAACGTCATTCAATTTTGGGTGTGGTTAATGAATGAAGTGCTTACTTTTCCTTGGTGTTCTCTACTTGTAGCTACCAACGGAAGCTCAGCAACATTACTACCAAAAATCCTAAGGAGCCCAGCAGATACAACAACAGACCTGTGCAATACGAGGCATAAAGAGGTCACCAGTGATCCAATACAAGTCCTATCAGGAAAATAAGGAAAACAAAGAAAGCCACATACTTCACAATTAAAACAATGCAATACATCCCCCCAAACTCCTGGCCTGAAATATTTCTCCTGCACATCATTCAAAATACATTATTTAGCAGAAAATATGTCAAAAGAAGATCAGGAATACTTCATATAATAGGTCAAGCAATGTAACCCTAAGGACTGCTCAGTACAAAATCTTGTTGGCAATGCCACAAAGTCCATTAACAGTCATACTGACCAAAAAAAAAAATTTAGGTCTTAAAAGAATTATTGAAAAACGATGATAAAATAAATAAAAACTCCAAATAAGTGATACATATTAGAGAATTTTTATTTTGCATGAAATACATATTAGAGAATTAGAACTACAAAGTTACATCCTTTAATGTGTTCTAAAACAAGAAGTCTTACAAAGAGCCTAACAAACTAAAGGCTGTGGATGCAAGAGGGTAAAAAGCGAGTGTGTGGAGGGCAAGGTTATTAAAACCGGACCGGACATTGAACCGGCTGAGAGAGAGGTTCAAGGTTCAATGGTCCAACCGGGGTTCAACCGGGGTCGGACCGTTCATTAAATAAATAAATTAATAAATAATATATTACTAAATAATAGACCAACAAAATAAAAAATTACTAAACATAATCAATAAAAATTACACCTCTTAGCAGCATTTTTTATTTTCATAAAGCCCATTAAAAAAAAATCAGACCCAAAGGGAAAGCCCAATTTAAGAGAATGGTGGGCATGTTGGATTCAAAGTCCAAACCCAATTTCGGCATCTTCCTTCAATTGCATTCAAAGTCCAAACCCTACCAACATCTTCCTTCATTTCTTCTTCTTCGGCTTCTTCGCCGTCACAAGACCTCACCTCCTCATTTCTTCTTCGGCTTCTTCGGTTTCTTCATTTCTTCCAATTTCTGGAAGTCATTCTTCTCACGACGCTCGTCTCATTTTTGAAGCAGTCTCGAAACGCTCCGTATTAGCGCCAATTTGGCCTCGCCTCCTCCCTCCGTTGCTACTCCTCCCACCTCTGATGCCGTCGCCGCCGCCTCCTCGGGGGTTTTGTTGGTTGAGCCTGAGTCTCGACGGAGAATGGCCGGCAGAATTGGTGTTGCTGTCGACGACGAGTTCGTGGGTTCGAGATTCAGAGGCAAGTGAAGGCAAAAAAAAAAAATGAACCGGCTGAACCGCCGGTTCTTACCGGTTTTGGCGGTTCAGGCCCGGTTCGCCCAGTTCTCCGCCAGTTCTCTGCACAACCGGTTTTTGCTTCAACTCGGACCGGACTGGGGACCGAGTCACGGTCGGACCGGCCGGTCCGGTCCGGTTTTGATAAGGCTGGTGGAGGGTAATACACATTTTATTCACGTTCACTTCCAATTTGTCAGCTGGAAGTCATTAGTAGACATACCAAATAGAGTAGTATCCTTGCTGAACCAAACCACAAGGAATCATCCAACGTATTGAAAACTACTAGGGAAGTATAATGCAGTAAGGATAATAATCAACAGCAGTCAACCCACACAAAAACTAATTAGTTACATACCCATAGACCATAACAGGAATCAGGTCACGCCCAGATACTGCAACAATGGGATCAAAACACTCCTGCCAATTCATATTTGCCAAATATGAGAGAAAGGTGGTTTAGAAACAACTATAGAATACATAATAGCAACATTTTATCAGTACAATATTTGAAAATAAATAAATATACCAGTTTTTGTTTAGGCAATCAGAGAAAAAATGTGAACCTACACTGTGCAAAGCATGACAGCCAAGCAGTATAGAATCTACTACCTAGAGACATCAATGAGAACTTATGTACATATATCAATGGAGCATGAACCCATTACCCATATGATCAAGGCGTACTTTAGTCAAGCCTAAGACCTACACACAAGTGCAGCCGTGAAGGTGAGTTTGCCAAGGCTTAAAATTTGTGCGAATGCATCTCCAGCATGTCAAATACTATATATATATATATATATATATTGGTTTAAGACATTTTATATATTTACAATTTCAATATCCTGTATGACTATAAAAATTGTTCTCATCACAAAACCCAGAGCTAAGAACTTAGTTGAAATTATCGTTAATTTAAAACAATTCTTAATTCCTAACCCGTCACTAGGTCAAATTTGAATTATGTGCAGAAAAATGAAGGATAAGATCAATAATCAATAATCAAACCCTCAAGACGGTTCCATCAAATTAACACAAGCTGACAGCATGCAACGTGAACAAATATGAAAACAAAATGACACACCCATGAAATTAATCAAATATCACTATTCACATACTTAGAGGCCATAGTTATACGTTTATGAACAAAGAGGGAAGCACTCATGACATTCCAACAAGAATAAGGAAACTCACTCGAAAAATAGCAGCAGCACGTGAGAGTAGAGGTAAATGTTCTGGATAACGGCTTTTTCCACTTAGAATTCGCCACTGAATATCATTGATGCCTCCATCAATACATAAGCCCCTCTCCTCATGCTTCCTATCTATTAGGACGGACAAGGAAACTGGTATATTCTCTGCTCCAGCAGAAACTGAATTCTGTAAGGCCACATATATCCGATTGCAGTCACCACAACAAAACCACTTGTCCTTGGGCAATTCCTGAGGTAATATAGGAAGAGATATAATTTAAGACATTAACAAGCATCATAATAAGTTTTTCTACAAGATTTGATGCTTACTTCCAACTCACATAACCCACTGTCCCGCAAGCACCCAACATGGTACTCCTTCTCACACTGCAAAACAATCAATAACATACTTACTAGACTGATAAAAAAAAAANGAAAAAAAAAAAAAAAAAAAAAAAAAAAGGAAAGTATTCAAGAAGTATTTATCATATATATACCATACCTGATCACAAATTATAACTGTTCGCTCATCAAATTTAGCAACACTAAAATCATGTTCCCTGTTCACCGCAGATGAATTAAAATATCAATATAATTCCAAAAATACAGCTTCATACCAGAAGAGTCACTGAAAACAATTTTGGTAATATACATGCATTGCTTTAATCTCCTTGAACTATATGCTACTGAACCACTGACGTCAGCTAATAACTAGTTCTATTTCCCTTTTACCCCCTCAGAATCAACAATGAAGGTAGACATCAATTTAGTATTACTCTTCTGTCAGCCTTCACGAACAACAAAACTCCTAGAAACACAATAGATTAAGAAATCATTCCTAATTTTACACACAAAAAGTCAGCTATAAATTGAAAAACATGAATACATAGTTACAGGCTCAAAATGTCAAAAACTACAGAGGAGCAAATGAAAGTAATTTGACAACAGAGCATTAATTCATAACTACAAACATCGAATTCCATGAGAAACCGTGAAACCAAAAAGAATCACCTTAATTAAACAAGAATATCTAATAGTTTAAATTGAATAGCTCTTTTCATAGTATCCACAAATGAAATTAAGCCAGCTCGATATATAAAAAAGACAGTATAAAAAAGATTTGAAGTTTTGCTGATTATTTTCATAATCACTTAATCACCAACCTGCAAACAACACAGCCACCCATTTCAAATTCCGGTGCTTTAACAACACGTGTCAACCTAATCATAATTGGCCTTGCTGTAGAAGATTCTCGGCTGTTCCCAGCATCTCTACAACTTAGACATCGCCAACAGCTTTCTGGAACACACTGTAACCCCAAGCAGGCTGCAAATGGAAAAAAAATATGGGAAAAAAAAAAGAAGAAAAAAAGGCTATTAATTAGATATGGATTACAAATGAGCTTGAAAAAAAATATATGGAGTCAAACTAGAGAAAAAATTGACAAAAAAACAAAAAGCAATATAAAGCCTTCTTTCCTCAGTTTCTTCTATAGGTGAAAGATGGGTGGAAAGGATACTAATTTCTTTCATTCAGTAAAATACAACTGTGACAGTGGAGATAAAAATCATCTAAAATAAAGCAGTGAAAAGTAGAATGGGAAAATGAGAAAATAGATAAAATAAACAAAAGTAGTATTTCCAAATAAATGTATTATGAAGATGAGAACATACACTAATAACACAAAAAATAGTATCAAAGTTAATATATTAACCTGCATGAAAAGCTCTAGGGCATCCATTGCAAAGAATCAAATCTCCTCCATCTCCACATACTGCACACATATCATCACTATCCCCCGTGGTAAGGTTTTGACCATTTGCCAAAGAGAGAGCTATATCATGAAGTGTTAATCCATTGGAAGTATATATATGGCGATAACTGCAAAAAGGAAAAAATAAAATAATTTAAGATGAGAGACCACTCTATGAACTTTTATTAGATGCTTCAAAAGTCTACTTACGGTTGACGCCGGGCTGCCATTCCAGCATGAGCTTCAAACTGAGAAGGACTTATCTGTTCATAAATAGGTGTAAAAAAATAAACAAAAAGAAATTAATGAGCTTGACTTGGCATCCACAAGGAAATCAGTATATTGACCTCTGTACACAACAGCAAAATCATACCTCTCTATCACAACAACCACAAACAATACCATTTCCCTGTTTGTAGCCTCCAAGTAGTTTCTGAAGCACACAACAAACAGGTCAGACAATGAAAAGAACAAAAATCAATTGCAGATGAACTCATCAATAATACAAAATATCGACACCTGTCCTTTGACATAGTAAGCTAATTCAGCACCATCCGGCAGTCCATTTGGCATAAAAAGTAACCTATGCAAATCGTTATCCCTGATAAAAGAAAAAAACTTTGATTAAAATTACATTTCAAAGGAGGAAATTAACAGGGAGATGTGGAGCAAGCTATCACCCACTGAAGAACCAAACAAACAGTACCTTCGCTTGGTTCCACCATCAGCACTTCTCTTTGGCTGTAGACCTGAATTAGTGTAGGAACTTGATCTGTGAAACATATATAGATTGGTTATCCAAGATGAAAAGGAATACAATTTACAATCTAATCGAACAGATAGCGTTAAATAGATTGCTTAAGCACATTTTCAGCAATTAACAATCAGATTTGACGAATAGAACACACACACAGAGAGAGAGAGAGAGAGAGAGAGAGAGAGAACAAACTTCTTAACTCCACGTTTCCGCTCTTCAGTTGACTGCTTCACATAAATTTGCTGCTCAACAGAACTTGGCGCATGTGAACAAGATATGTGGTTCAAACCATCTACAGATTGACTGGAGCAGCATATTTTAATAAGCAAGCAGTCACGTCAGCCAACTTTAATTAATGCTATATGTGAATTTTTTAACAACAAAACTAAGATTCATGGAACAAAGCCTATCCGTTGCCTGTGGGCAATCATGGATTATGCCACAGAAATTTGAATTTGTCTCCTATAAAAACTTATAAATGAAGAAGCATGAAATATCTGCTTAAATCAGTTAAAAATTTTCAAGTTCCAAATCCTGAAAGCACTGGCCACAGTAAAAGCCTCTTGACTTACAAACCAATTGATTTTATCCCGGAAATCAATGCTAATACAATTTTATTGTAAGATGAAATAAGCATCCAATTGACAGAGCCATACAAAGATAGAAGGAAAATTTATTCTTTTTTCTCATTTGGTTTACAGTTTACTCCTGTTTTACCTTATGTTTGTATGAGGCATGCCGACAATGTTGGAGTTATAATTGTTTTCTGCCTCAACCTTCTCATTCCTTTGTAGAAGACTTTCTGCAGAAACCATGAAACAAAATATTAAAAAGATAAAGTAAAATCTTAAAAATGATATAATACTTGAGTCTCCAGTTAGAGCTCTACAAGATTGCCATACATCCCACCCCACAATAACTAACGATACAGAATGAAGGCTATCAGGAGAATACATGGTCGTTGATCAGAACTTTGTCAGGGACCAGTTTCACCCCAAAAGTGCAATTGGTTTAAAGAAATGTTATCTATTTTCATTCCCTATTTCTATTTCTTAATCTCTACTTTCATTTTTAAGTTATCAATATTTAAGAAATATGCTTGTAGATAAAGTCAAAATTTTGTTCTAATTTATATTCAAGTTATGTTAATGAAATAGCTATTATTTTCTTGTATTTTTATGTTTGATTATTATTAAATGATGATATTAATATGCTTGAAGAGTTTACTTTAATGTAAAGTTACAAAATATCACAAGTTAGATTTTGAAAATACTGAACTCATTTTTTTCATTTCACATTTCCTGTTTTCAACTTGTTTCAGAAGATGTTTCTAGTAAAAAAATTTGTACCAAAACATTTCACCTCATATTTTCTATTTAAAGTGGAAATGAAAACAGGGATCAGGAAACCAAACAAACCCATTGAATAGGTATTGATAATGGCTAATGGCTGCCAATGGCAAGTTGGCAACAAGCCCCAAAACTGCCATAGTGCCACAATAAATTACATGGCAGCCAACATATTGAAACAAGGTGGCCATATAGAAAAGAAAAAAATATTTAGCATAAAAAACAAGAGGGAGCAAAAAGAGGAAGGAAAAACAGAGCACATTCTCTAATTTCAGCAGAGACGACAAAAGCAGGATGAACATAGGGAAAAAAAAGAGGTCTGGAAAGAAGAATTGAAAATGTATAATGAACTTAATCAGAATGAGGAATTTGGCAACATCTATGGTGACTTCAAGGAGGAGCCTCAATAGAATTCTTTGGAATGAGAGCACAAATAGCAGCATCATCAATAAATAACCAAAGAGCTCCATGGATTTTTCTCCCAAAATTCACAGCTAGCTTTTAGTGTACCAAAAGACATTATCCCTAAGAATCATACACCCATTGGCTTGAGGTAGGAAAAATTGGTAATCAAAATAGAGAAACTGCCATCAGACAATAGGGTGAATGTCATACACACCATATACATGAATGGTGCCTTCGGGAAATGCCGTTGACAAGAGTTTAGGCCATTCGCCCTTAAGGACCAACATAGAAATGTCTAGCATAACTTATGCCTAAATCTAATTTAATTATGAAGGAGGGATGCAATATGGCATTGAACTCTTGACAATTACATCCTAAAAACTTTAGTTGCTAGGAGAAGGCCCAGGAATAGTTTTATTAGTATTTTTAACAAAGTTAAAAGTAATTAAAACAAAAATTATGGCACTAATATACAGAAGCACATTATAAGAAGTGAAAATCTCATATTGTGTATGTTAAAAGAATACAAATGTATCAGATACTTACAAGGTAAGGTAAGATTCCCTTGAAGATGGAATGGAATGTTTGGGTAAAGATGATATATGAAATTGTATTCCATTAATATGGCATGGTGACAAAATAAGTAAAACCTAAAACCATGACAGGAAGACCAATGAAATGGATTGAAAATGTTGCAGTGGTAAAAGAAAAACACACACAACGCTAGACATAAAAAATGGGTGGAACCGAGAAAGAGAATGCAGATAAAGAACCCCAACTAGTTCCGATTAAGTATTTAGATAGCTGAAAACAAGAACCTTGAAGTATGACTTCTTAAAGTTGCTACTTGCTAATATAGCATTTTAAAACCCCACCACTGACTAGTCAGTCAAAAAATAAAAAGGAAAATATAAAATTCTCCCAGCATGCATATTCCATGATGCCTTTGTATACTAAAAAGTTAATTATTACCTTTCCAAATCTTGAAGGACTCTTCATTGACAGATGAACCAGCCACATTCCTTATAACCTCGTCCAGTAAGCTGAGTGGAGCAGTTTTAATTTCCTGTATAATGCTATATATGGGTCTTCCATTCTCCAGGAATATGTGATTATTCGGATGTCTAGTCTTGGCACCAGCGTGCTGCTCAAACTCATAGGCACTTAGAACCTGTGTATATCTAAAATCAGCTATTCGTAGGTATAAGGACAAATGCTTTAGTCATAATTAGACTTTATGCAAGTGACTTACTCTGGAGAAATCGCACATTGAACAGCCACACAAATATCCACCACCCTGAATAATCCCAGGTAGCTCAATCTGACAACAACTTCAAAGCGTAAGAAAATAATCCACCACGAGTATATAAAAGACAATAATTGTAATATTGTATGCTTTACCTGTCCTGCATTATTAGTATAGATATACTTCACTCGTGCTCCATCAAGGATACCAGTTGATAAGAGCTTTTTAACATTGGTAGGATAGCAGCTAGGCACTACCTTCTTTGACATTTTCAATTCCATATTTCGAGCATACAAGTTCGAATCTCCAGTTTGAACATATTCCATTCCATATGGGCTATCCAACATCCCCGAATTATAATCAGCGCTTAGCAGAGGATCTTCATCGTACGGATGTCTATTAGTAGTGGAAAGTGACTGATGATCATAGTCCTCCTTCTTTTTACTGAACTTAAAAGTAATCTTCCTGATTCCTGATGAGCTAGCATGCTTGGGAATTTCAAGAACAACACAGGACGTCATTGCAGTACTACTCGTGCCCTTATCAACCTGAGAAGTATTATTATGAACACCCCCTCCATCACTCAATGTTTCATCGGAACTAGAATTCTCCAAACATGTAGACGTCACTTCCCCACACTCCGCTTGGTTAGCATTTGCCAACTCAGTTGGTTGGCTACTAATGTCTTGAAAACTTAAGAGATTCTCTTTCGGAGAAAGATTGGGATTGGAAACCTCTGAGCGCACGTCATCATTTGAGACTTCTTTTGCATGTTTCTTATTCGGAGAGGAGAGAGGTTCAGTATCAGCAAGACATTCGCAGTCCCGCTTTAGTTCTGTTCGCGGTATCTCATCGCTTTCACTCCTTCCATCTGCTAAAACTTCGACACAAACTGCCTCCTCTCCCATCAAAGAACAAAGCCTCCGGGAATTCTAATGCAGTAGTTACCAGAAAGGCAAGACTGCTGGACAGCATTCAAGAAGGAAATCCAACACAGGTTCTAATTCAATTGTGGCTGACTTGAATTTGTCCGAGTTCAATTGAGCATCAAATCAAATTAGTGCCTGCCCATAAATACAAATTAGGAATTAAATTTGATACATAAAACCCACTATAAAACACTAATGGACATAAAACCAACTACAGACGCCAAGGCATGCGTACAAAACATGTTATGAAATGACATATCCTTCATCAACGACAGTTTAACCGTTTTTCTTCAATTTGGAAGGGGCGGAAGTGAAAAAAGGAACAAAAAATTAAAAAGAAAAAAAAAAAAAGAAAACTACCCGAAACCATATGCCAATCAAAACCTTAAAATTCAAAACCAAAGGACCTGTCAATCCGAAACAATCAAGAAAATCTTGGGTATCCTGACGCCGTGTCCAACCGGAATAAATCGAATTGTATATTTACAGATCTGGGATTCGTAAAGAATACAGAAGTCTAATCTCCGACGAGATCTGAATGATAGGAATGAAAGTGGTAGGGTTAGGGTTTGGTTTGTAACGCTGAGGGCGGCAAGAAACTGAAACGAAAAGCTTGGTTCCCGGGCGAGATTTAACTTTTGGAAGGGAAGGCTGAGAAGCGATGAGTTTCATAAAAACTGTGGAAAAAGCAGAAAAAGAAAAAGAAAAAAATAAAAAATGTCGTCACGATCTTTTGGAAGGGACGAGAAGACAAATGGATAAACGTGATGGGACCCGGTATATGTAACCTGTAATTTCATGCAACGTGGCTAGACTGCGCTCTAACGACAGCCACCTGAGCCGTTTTTCCGTGAGGTGTCGTAAAAGTTACACGTGTAAACAAAAATTGCAGATAACTGATAAGTAAAGTGGATCATTCAAGGCCTAAGGCCTATTTGGAATGAGGTTACATTCTCATCTCAATTTTATTATCTTCATCTTCATTTCATTATGTAATTAAGCTAAAGTATTACCAACTGTTTATTTTGGCTCATTAAAATTTTTATTTCATTACAATATTATTATATTACATTTTTATTTTTATTTTATTACTTATCTGTTTTACATGACTCATATTTTATAATTAATCAATTATAATAATTAATTAATTAGGAGGCACAAGCTTGATGCCTCCTAAGCGTGGCTTCTTAGGCATAGCCTTCAAGGCATCACCTCCAATTATTAATATACTCCTACTTAAATACTTATAATTACATATACTCTACTACAAATATCAAAAAATTATTAGACAAAATAATAATTTTTACTAACTACATTAGAGCAAGCAAATATGTATGTATTATTTATTATTATTGTCAATATAAAATTAGATAAAATAATAATTTAATTTTTATTTTGAAATAATAAAGAGAATTAAAAATAATATTGCGTAAAAATTATTTTAAATTTTAAAATTATTTAAAAAATTGAAAAGTGCAAATAAAAGATATATAATAGTATAATAAAAAATGAGTAAAAAAGAGTTTTGAAATTTATTTTGAGATATATATTATAAATAATTTAATTAAAGAAAAATTATTTTAGTCCCTACAATTATACTAAGTCAACAAGTTAATACTTGAGTCATTGAAATATACAATTTTTTATATATTGTTAATTCTTCCTATATTTTTGGGTTATATTAGTAATATTTTTGTTAGTATCAACGATCATATTAATGATTACAATTTTTTGTCCTTCGTTTTTTATGTTATTAATATTTTGGTCCTTCAATTTATTTTTGGGTCATCCAGAGAGTTTGAGATATAGATCCGATCATTAATAATTGTTATTTTCTAAAAGCTCATGAATAATAAAATAAAATAAAAATAATTAAATATTATATTTTTTCTAGGGTAAATTACAGAAAAGGGCCATATGGTTTGGCCCATTTTCAGATAGGGTCCTGTGATTTAAAAAGTGTCAAATTGGGGGTATGTGGTTTCCTCCGTTAACAAATAGGGTCCCAGGTGGTTTTTTTCATCCTAATTAACGGTGTGAAGTTTAAAATGGACTGTTTTGTAATTTAAGCATTTTTTATTATTAAAACAAACTTAAAAAAGAACTATTTTGCAATTTGAACCAAAATACAAATCCAAAAAAGAAAAAACCCTCTTCTTCTTTGCTACAAGCCTACAACACTCAGTCACTCACACTCTCCTCGCTGTTGTCGCCGCCATTACCAGCCATCGCTGGATTCCCGGTGGTTCATGGTGTTGGCGATATTCCGTCGTTTAGGGAGGCTCCAGCATTTCGCAATGGAAGGAACCTTCTGTGAATCACATAGTGATGACTCTCGACGCCACCTACCTCCGCGGTTCAGTCGCTGACGTCTTCTCCGTTTTACAGCACGCGTCTTGCCCGGAGAATGTGGTGTTCCACTTCATCGCCACCACGCACCGACGGTCGGAGCTCCGGAAGATTATCACCGCGACGTTTCCGTATCTGGAATTCCACCTCTACCACTTCGACTCCAGCCTCTACGCGAGGTTGTACCTCACCGATCTATTGCCGGCCGAAGTTCGCCGGATAATCTACTTCGATTCCGATTTGATCGTGGTGGACGACGTAGCGAAACTCTAGAACATCGATTTGAAGGCGCATGTGCTTGGCGCGCCGGAGTATTGTCACGCTAATCTCACGAATTACTTCACACCTAAATTCTGGTCAAATCTGGCATATGCAACGTCGTTTTAGGGGAGGAAACCGTGCTATTTCAACACCGGCATAATTTTTTATTTGATGAGAGAGCCATGGCTGAGTGTTGTAGGCTTGTAGCGAAGAAGAAGAGGGGTTTTTTTTTTTGGATTTGTATTTTGGTTCAAATTGCAAAATAGTTCTTTTTTAAGTTTATTTTAATAATAAAAAATGCTTAAATTACAAAACAGTCCATTTTAAACTTCACACCGTTAATTAGGATGAAAAAAACCATCTGGGACCCTATTTGTGAACGGAGGAAACCACATGCCCCCAATTTGACACTTTTTATATTACAGGACCCTATCTGAAAATGGGCCAAACCACATGGCCCTTTTCTGTAATTTACCCTTTTTTCTATATATATCGTGTAAATGAAGAAACCATACATAAAGATTTTTTTAAGTGTATTATAAAGTCTTTCCGTTCTCATAACTACACAATTTAAAAGAAACTAATTTTTTTGTAAATATATTTTTTAATGTTATTAAAATCGGACAAAAGAGTGACCCGGATAGACTTTAAGGTCACAGGTTGATTGGTTCAATCGGTTGGCCGACGATTAAATTGGATAACATCATAAATATATAGATTTTTTAAAATTTTCATGTTATTTACATTTTGGTCCCTTTCACTTCATTCCATAAAACACAACTCCAACCTTCATTGCAAATACTACGTTTTAGCACAAATTCCCACACAAATTATTTTTATAAAACCACATTCAAACACCAAAATTTCATTTCATTATCTCTATCTCATTCCATTATCAATTACCATTTCTACCATATACAATTTTAAAAAATTCATATAATTATTTAAACCAACCACAATCATTTTATACCTTTTAAATAATTTCACATTCTATTTTTTATTCATTACATCTCAAACAATCAAAACACCATTTATCATTGAATTCTCATTACATAATTTTCTCATTATCGTTTCATTACATATCTCCATCTCAAACAAACCCTAATACTCACATTCAACTCTTCAACTACGCTTTTAAAATTATTTCTGATGATGTTTAGATTAATGATTGAAGAGAAAAAGAGAGGAGAATGGGAAGGTTTAAAAACTCTATATTTTGTTTGAAAAGTTAAAGAATAGAGGGAAGAGAACTCTTTCTTGTTTCACAAATTTTAAATATTTTAAATTAAATTATTTTTAAAAAATAAATGTTTCATAATTCACAAATAAAGAGGAGAGTAGAAGAAGATTAATCTCCTTTCACTTTATTTTCCTTTCCTTTCTAATTTCTTTCCATTTTCTTTCCTTCAAATTATCTAAATAATCTTAATATTATATATGATTTTTCAGATAATAATATTAAAGAAATCTTATAATAAAATGTTTAAATAATCAATAAAATACAACTTTAACTATTGATAAACTGGAAAATGGACACACTTACCTAGTTCAACAAGTGAAGGCTGCAAGAGCAATTAGATCGTGTAAAGATTTAGTCTTAGTTGTTAAGATTTGGGATATCTTATGTAATCTTTGAGTGACTTGTACTTTAATTAGTTACCATATATTTTGGGATAGAATCCTTGGTGACTAAGGAATTAGGGACTTGGGCCTATTGGGCTTAGGTTCAGTAATCATTGTGTATCTAGGGCTTGGGATGTCTATAAATAGACTAATAGCTAATAGTAGAAGCATGACTTGAGAGGTAGATTAGTTCATCAGATTATTGTATTCCCACATTCTATATAGTGAAATCCTTTGTTCTTGGCTGACCGAACCAGGGTAAATTGTCTTGAGTTCCTCTATTATTCTCTTTATTCCACATTATCATACTTGTTTAGATATGTGAATGTTTGTTGGGAGATACTCTGAATCCTAACAAGTGGTATCAGAGCCAGGTTCTCTTGTTTTTTCTTTTCTTTTTCTCTTTGAATCTCAAAGGAAAATAGGTGGGAGCAGATCCGAAGTTTCAACATTCAGAAAAGGACCACTTTTGCAATTTTAACAAAAATTACAAAAGTAGCTTTTCTCTTTCATCATTCACGCACAGGCACAGACGCAAACTCGAAGACAACGCCACTGCACATCGTGAAGCTCGACGGAAACTTGAACGGAGATCAGATTTCGGCTGCAGGTTCGTGACTGTCGCCGGAGTTCACCACGTTTGGCGGAGAGCGACGGAGAACTGGGCAGATTTCATCGGAGATCGTTTGCTTAGTTCGCGAGCAACACGGTGATTTTCTGGGTTTATAACTGCGGAGATCGACGTGATTTTCAGAGGATCTAGTCGCCGGTGTTGATCAAGATTCGACGGATTGCGGCGGCGGCGTTTTTCGTGCGGTTTTCTGGGCAGATTCGCGGCGTTTATTTCGGACAGATTTCGGCAGGTTCGTGGCGGAGATCGGAGACCGTTTTTTCAAACGTTTTGTGAACGACGATTGACGAGGCTCGTGCAGAGGAGTTTGTCGACGGAAGACGGCGGATTTCTGGGCAGTTTTGCGGCACTCGGTTATCGACGGAAGACGGCGGAAAGCGACGGCGTTTTATGTGCAGATTCAGCGGAGATCAGAGTTCGTTTTATGAGTTCGTGTTGTTTTCGGGCAGATTTGATACAACGGAGATTGACGGAGGTTCATCGACGCTGGGTTCGTGTTCGGAGTTGCCGGTGGTGTGTTTCTTTTGTGTTGTTTCTTGTGTAAACATATCGGGTTCGATGGGTTCGTCGACAAAGTATGAGATCGAGAAGTTCGATGGAGGAAACTTTAGTCTTTTGGAAGATAAGAATGCAATCCGCATTGGTTCTTCAAGACTTATGGCAAGCAATAGAAGAAAAATTTGCCGATTTGGTGAAGGAAGAAGAAAGGAAGGCACAGAGGCAGAAGGGGGCCGGTGGGGGCCACGGCCCCCCCCAAAATTTTTGCAATTACTAATAATGTAGTATATATTGTATCTTATATTTTGCAAAATAGTCCCAACGGCCCCCCCTCTTCTCTATCATAATATATATATAAAACAGTCAAGTGCCTTTGTTGTTTAGTGATGCATGTAGAGATGNATCACTTTCTTTCTTTCTATTGTATTTTATATTTTCCTATTATATGTAGTATTACTCCCTTTTAAATTTCATTGTTTCACCCTAATATATTATATAGTTTGGTTTGATAATAGTAGAGGCACGAAAGATGAAAGTTGAAACAATTTAGGAATTCATCAACATTTAAGAATGTGTTATTATTAACATTAACAATTTTATTAAATTAATAATTTGGTCCATAAAAGACCACTGAGCTGACAACTCAAATCCTGAAAGATTCAAACGTATAATTTAGTCCCTAAAAGATCAAAATAATATACTAACCAACCCTTTTTATAGACTAAATAGTGTACCGTTTTAATTTTTTAGAGACTAAAAAATATATCATTTTGATCTTTCAAGGACTAAATATGCATTTTAATATTTTAGGGACTGAGTTGTCAGCTTAAATGTATTATTTAATGACATTAATATTATAAATATTCTTATATAATTAGATTTTTAAAATTATTAATAATTTTTTTGTATTTAACAAGCATAAGATATATTTATATTATATATGATAGTTGAGAAAAAAAATCTGGCCCCCCCATGGTCAAATTTCTGCCTCCGTCCCTGGTGTTATTCATGAGTGTTACAGACAGCGTTCTACGGGAGATTGCCAACGAGGAAACGGCGGCAAAGGCGTGGACGAAGCTGGAGGAACTGTACTCGGCGAAATTGCTGACCAACCGCCTTTACCTGAAGAAGAGGCTTTACAATTTGAGGATGAATGAGGGTACGCCAATCAAGTCTCACCTGGACGAGTTCAATTCAATAATTATGGACCTGAAGAATGTAGAGGTAAAGATTGATGACGAGTTCAATTCAAGTCAAGGGGAAGATTTGTAAAGATTTAGTCTTAGTTGTTAAGATTTGGGATATCTTATGTAATCTTTGAGTGACTTGTATTTTAATTAGTTATCATATATTTTGGGATAGAATCCTTGGTGACTAAGGAATTAGGGACTTGGGCCTATTGGGCTTAGGTTAAGTAATCCTTGTGTATCTAGGGTTTGGGATGTCTATAAATAGACTAGTAGCTAATGGTAGAAGCATGACTTGAGAGGTAGATTAGTTCATCAGGTTATTGTATTCCCACATTCTATATAGTGAAATCCTTTGTTCTTGGCTGGATGTAGGTCACACTGACCGAATCAGGGTAAATTGTCTTGAGTTCCTCTATTATTCTCTTTATTCCACATTATCATACTTGTTTAGATCTGTGAATGTTTATTGGGAGATACTCTGAATCCTAACAGATCGTCTAAGTATCTGCAAGAACTTCACAGGGGGGCCCTGCGAAGAATATTCCGACGCTCAAGTTAGTGTATGAGAGATTTGAGAGCAAGAGAATTCTGAAAGGTGAGAAGTAGCTAACCTTAGTCTGTTGGGTTGAGTTCTATTTATAGAGCAGGGAAGAGTGGTGGTCAGCGCGCGGGGCGCACCACGTAGTCAGGCACGATCTCCACCAGCGGGAGTGGTGGAGACCGAGATTTGCGGGACAAGGCCGTGGGTGATTGCGTGTCGCGCTACTGGGCGGGCGTCAGGAAACTGGAGAACGTGGGTATGACTAAGTCCGTGGCCCACGATATCCTCCAGCGAGAATTGCAGAACAAAGCAGTTGTAGGTGACTGCGTGTTAATCTGGAGGCGCGCGCCATGACCATGGATGGATCACGACCGCCCCTAAGTGTGCGGAGGGCACTTGATTGGCTCGAGTGCGCCTTGCAAGGTGTGGAGGGGAGAAGAGACCCGGTTCGAGGGCCGTTTAGGCGTACTCGCCAAATAGTGATGTATCAACTATAAAAATGAAAAATATAAAATTGATGTTTATTTTTTTATATTAATCAATAGATTATACAAATAATTATAACAAATTATTATTTCGTTAAAATAAGCAAATTTATATCTGTTTTTATTGTGTAGAAAGTCAATATATCTTTTTTTTTTTTAAAGTAAGTGGACTATAGCAAAAACGAAAAGAGATATTACAAGACAATTTTGAAAGGAAAAAATGTGTACGATTTAATCATCATTAATTTGATAATTGAGTGTAATTTACTATTTGTTGGGTCTAGATTTTGTAATTTACTATTTGTTGGGTCTAGATTTTAATAATTATTTTTTTTTTGTTGGTAAGATAGATTTTACTAATTTCTTCTTATTAGTTTTTTCTTGTTGTGGTATTTTTTTTTCTTTTTGATAAAATGATTGTGGTAATTTAAAAACACACGTTCACACTTCACAATGTTATTGCTTTTTTTGGGTCGGAAGATATTTGTTCAGAATGGGCCTTCTGAACTGATGAATTGGCCTTCTTTATTTAGTTGGGTGCTGGACTTTAAAAAAATCCCATAGATGACCAACTGTCAATCTTGAATTTGATTTGTTTCCCACATGCTTACCAAGAAAAAAATAAAGGCAAAGGACCATTTCCTCGCCCTATCGTTTGCGTGTATTTTCAGTTATGCCCCCTCGTTCAAAAAAAAAAAGTTATGCCCTTAACATTTTATTTGTGTTAGTTGTGCCACTAATATGAAACATTAGTTTCAGTTATGCCCCCAATTTTGACTCGTGTCAATTTTTTTTACTTGTGTGTCAATTTTTTGTTCTGAATTGAATATGACAAAATGACTGGATAAATAAAATATCCTGATTTATTTTTTATCCACCATGGCATTTCCTACGTGGCATTTTTTATCCACCATGACATTTCCTCTTTTGTCTAGTACTACCACGTAGGAAATGCCATGGTGGAGAAAAAATAAATCAGGGATGTTTTATTTTTCCAATCATCTTGTCACATGTTCAATTCAGAAAAACAAATTGACACATAAGTAAAAAAAAATTGACACATCAGCATTGAGTCAAAGTTGGGGGCATAATTGAAATTAACGTTTCACATTGGGGGCACAACTGACACAAATGAAACGTTAAGGTCATAACTGAAAATGCACGCAAACGTCAATGGCACGGAAAGGTCTTTTGCCAAAAATAAATACATGAAACATCCACACACACCAAATTAGGTTTATATCTATATATATATATATATATATACTATATTATATGGCTTCACCCCTTTATGGTTGGTCAAAATTAATGAATTAAAAAATTAAAAAAGAAAAAAATCACCACTCTCTCTCCCCACTCACTCTCCCCACTTCTTTAAAAAAATAATTGAATTAAAAAAATGTAAAAAATAATTAAAAATTAAAAAATGCCACCACTCACTCTCCCCATATGAGGTAATTTCAAATTGGTCCTAAATATTTTATTTATTTTAGATGAGTCTTACATATTTTTATAATTTCTCAAATTGGTCCCAAACTTACTCTTTTATCAATATAAAAATTTAATATAATCTTCAACTTTAAATCAATTCAAACGTTACATGCATATTGGCGTACCCATTAGGGCACGTCAAGCCCCCTAGTACTATTATATATTTCTGAAAGTGCTTCTGGTCTGTCTAATTAAGTGCTAAACTAAAAATTATAAAAAAAAATAACAATAAACTCATGAATCATCCTACAATTTCGGACCATGCAATTACGGTGTGCGACAGTTACTTCCCATATAAAATGTCATTTACTCAGGGTCTTTTGGGAGGCTTTCAATTTTAATCTAATCTCATCCAAATAGATGGGATGAGATTATTTTTTAATTGGATGAGATGAGATGATGTATTGGTGTTTGGGTGATTTTAATGATAATGATGTTAAATAGGGTGTGAAATTATATAAAAGGGTATGTAATGATTGTGGTTGGTAGAAATAAGTTGATGGATTTTTGTAATTTGTATAGGGGTAGAAATGGTAGGAAATAATGAGATGAGATTGAGATAATGAGATGAGATGAGATGATAGGTGTTTGGTTGTGTTTTGATTGAAATAATATTGAGATAAGATGATATTGGGAAGTGTGATATGGTATTGGAAATTGTGAGGATGAGAAAATTTTGGATTGAGGGTTATGGGTCAATCCAAATCCAAGTGGATGAGATTATGGGCCAAAATGAAAATAATTTTGGAATTATTTTGACATATAATTTGGTCCAAAAATTCGAACTGTTCCAATTAATCAATCTCTAACATGTGTAAAAGATAACTGGGGCCTTGTAGAAGACCCCAATCATTAATAATGGGGTCTATTTATGAAATTGAACGACAAAAAATAACAAATAATAGTTTGAGGACCAAATAGCAAATTAGAAAACAACACTAAATTCTAATAAAATGTGTGGTGAAAGGTTCATTTTGGTCCTAAATGTATGGCCTAATATTTATTTTGGTCCATTATTTTTTAAAATGTTGAAATTGGTCCTAAATGTTAGCAAAATGATTAATGGTGGACCAAAATGAACATTAGAACAAACATTTAGGACCAAATTAACCCTTTAACCCTTTATTTTTGAATCCAATGATTCAAGCCTGTACATACACGTGGGCCTTTTTGTATTTTGTCCCTAAAAAATATTACCGTTATTATTCAGGAAATAGTTTTAACTAATCTCCTAGTTTGATAAACAAAACAAAACGAGAAATAATTTTAACTCTTTTTAATTTTTTCAAAAAAACTTCGTCAGATACATTTTTTTTTTAAAAAAAGAGGGATTGAATTGACGTTCAGACTAAAAAATATAACAAATATTTTGATAACCGAAATGAACTTATCTCATAGTTTGAAGACTAGACTGCCAACAAATGTGAATATAAAACTTTTCCATTTTTTTCACTGTTTTTTTTAAATATGTTATAACGGGTTTAGAAGAAGATTGTATTTTAACAAAAATTGTTTTGAATTCAATTATATATTTTAATAAAACAAATAAAAGAACATTGGGACAAAAAAAAAAACA